>JAOUZG010017540.1:521843-553260 GCA_026289955.1 Argiope argentata
CTGTGAGCGTTTAATTAAAAATGATCACTGTGAGCGTTTAATTAAAAATGATCACTGTGAGCGTTTAATTAAAAATGATCACTGTGAGCGTTTAATTAAAAATTATCTCTGTGAGCGTTAATTAAAAAATTATCTCTGAGAGCGTTTAATTAAAAGTTATATCTGTGAGTGTTTAATTAAAAATGATCACAGTGAGCGTTTAATTAAAAATTATCTTTGTAAGCGTTTAATTAAAAGTTATCTCTGTGAGCGTTTAATTAAAAAAATAATCTCTTTGAGCGTTTAATTAAAAGTTATCTCTGTGAGCGTTTAATTAAAAATTATCTCTGTGAGCGTTCATTTCGGTTATAGTTCATTATCACTTTTGCATGTATGTATTTTATTTAAAGAAAGTAAATTATTCCCTATAAAACTCGGCTATTTCTGCCTCATGAAAAATTATTTTCAAAATGAATGTGTTACGTTCGTTCCGTAAAAATATATCATTGCGCGAAAAATGAAATTTATTTCTATAGATTTAAATCCAAAATAATAGGTTCAAATGTTTAAAAATTTGGTAACTCTTATTTATGAAATACTAAAACTATTCAAAAATTAAATCGCAGTTGCGTTTTGGGCGAAATGTTTTTCTGAATTTTCTTCTGTGTAAAGCACTTTACTAAATGCCGGTGATCACATAATGAAAAAACGTACAAAGTTTACTATGTCCTTCATAATTCTGGTCTTTTAAAAGGCTTCTTGGTAAAGTAAAAGATTCAAATTGATGTCAGCACAGGTTTAAAAAGGGTTATGCAAAAGCCATACTTTGCATGATTTGATGGACAGGCAAGGATTAACATTCAATTTATTAGCTTTCTCACAATACATATGTTCCAAAAATTTGGTAACCTTTTATTTATGAAATGCTAAAACTATGCAAAAATTAAATCACAGATTCGTTTTGGGCTTAAGATTTTTATGAATTTTCTTCTGTGTAAAACAAATAACTAAATGCCGGTGATCACAAAACGAAAAACCAGGCAAAGTTTAGAACGTTCATTACATTTCTAGTTTTTTTTAAATGCTTCTGGGTAAAGTAAAAGGTTCAAATTGATGTCGGTACAGGTTTAAAAAAAGGCTGTGCAAAAGCCATACTTCGGATGATTTGATGAACAGTCAAGGGTTACCGTTTCATTTATTAGCTTTCTCACAAGGCATATGTTCCAACATTTTGGTAACCTTTTATTTATTAAATGCTAAAACTATGCAGAAATTAGATTACAGATATATTTTGGGGAATGAATTTTCTATTAGGAATGATGAATGATTTTTTTTTGTGTAAAGCAACTAAACACTGGTGATCACATAACGAAAAAACGTGCTAAGTTTTCAACGTACATTACAATTTTAGTTTTTTTTTTTCAAATGCTTCTAGGTAAAGTAAAATATTCAAATTGATGTCGGCTCAGGTTTGGAAAGAGTTGGGAAAAAGCCAAACTTAGGATAATTTGATAAACAAGCATTTCATTTATTATCTGGGTTATCATTTCATTTATTATCTTTCTCAAAAGATTTATGTTCCAACTAAGATATTGGAAGTTATTGTCAGACATTTTATAATTTATGTTTATTTTTGGAATTATATGACGACTTATAAAAGATGTATTGCTTCTGTAATGAATAAAGATTTAAAATAAAGAACATTTTCTTTTATATTTAGGAAAAGTACCCATTTCTGAGAGTTATAGTTCATCTTTTAATTATTCAATTCAACAGGCTCATTTGAAATTTTATTTGACGCAAATATCAGAAACGGTGGAATAAAACTATACAATGGAAAATTCCGATACATAATAAATGTAAACAAAAAGCATAATGATATAAAGGTAACATAAAGTGAACATAAAATAAAGATAAGAATAACATAATAACCATAAAGATATTAACAAAAATATATTTTATCCCGGATTATAAACCGCATACCACATTCCATTAACTTATCAGTTTATACACAAATATAAACTTACGTATAGATGTGATGTATATCAGAAGTTTTAATAAATTTTACAGTAGATATATATAAAAAAAGAAAAGATTATTAAAAAAATTGTGGACTATTTATTTTATTAATTCAGACTTAATGAAATGAAATGTAGTATTGAACTTAGTATTTGAACTTAGTCAAACAACTTGCTTAATGTATTCTCTATGTCGATAGTATTAGAACAACTTAGTATTTGAGTTGTTCTAATATCATCACCTAGTATTTGACTTAGTATTTGAACTTCAGTTAGTATTTGAAGTTAGTATTTGAACAACTTGCTTAGTATAGTCACTTAGTATTTGAACAACTTACTTAGTATAGTCACTTAGTATTTGAACAACTTGCTTAATGTAATCTCTATGTCGACAGAGCAATCATGTTACACTAGCGCAAAGAAATAAAGACGTCTAGACACTATTTGTCAATGAATAAGGCAAGCTAGCACTGGCATGTATGTAAAATATTGTAAAATTTTAAGGTTGGCGTTTTGATTTGTAATTTAAATTCTTGAGGCATGAAAAATGTAGAAAGTACATTAAATTAATTTTTTATGTACAATTAGATCTCAAATATATAATTGCAAAGAACTTTGAATATATTTAAATTATTTTAAATACGTTTGTTATAGCATTAATAGAAATTTAAATTCAATTTATGACAAATTATAAGAACTTATGTTATCGATTAACTCATTACAGAATTATTTATAAAATGCATTCGTATTTCCTCAAATTTACAAAGAAAAAAAGCAAAACAATTTTTTTAAATACATTCTTATTCCCCTCTTTTTTTAAATGTAAATAAATATATTAATGCCAAATGCATAAATATAAGAACATATCATATTATGAAACAGCTAGTAAAATGATATTAAATCGTGACCCAAGTTTTAAATTTTAAGATTCAAATTCTATTCAAGAAAACTATCTTACAGATTTTAATTTACTTTTACATATGGTGATATACTATTATTAATATAATATAAAAACATAATATATATGTAATATTATTTATATAATATAAAAACATAATATATATGTAATATTATTTATATAATATAATAAAATAACATAAGGTAATTTTTTCGTGCTCCCAAATATAACACTAAATTTTACCATGAAGCATAGAACAAAAAGGAAACAAATATTTCTTCTTTTTTAAAAAAATAATAATTTATTAATTTATAATTTCATAAATAACTAAATGCTGGTATTATTATTAATAATTTTATTTGACATTTCTGAAAAAAATTAATTCCGTCTCTTTCTTTCGTAAATAAAACTATTTTAGAAATTATTGGAAAAAAACAACCTATATATAATAATATGATTCAAATTATGTGTTTTAAATATAACTGAGACATTTCATTAAATTATGCCTTGTATTTTGGGATATCCATACTAACAATTTGTTATTTGTATAAAATACAACAATATGTCCTTTATAGAGAAAGCGTGATTAATTATTTGTGTTTAACTGTACATTAGAAAAAAACTTTATATTTTTATAAAGCTGGTTCTAAAATTATAATCCATATTATCACATTAATCACAAATGAAGCAGTAAAACATAAAGAATATAATTGCAATACTTTTATTTGTATAAACTATGGTTTTCTCTTAATAGCAACAACAGCGCTTTTGATAACACCTACCTTCTCCCCTAGCGGTACGATGAATAACTACAAAATGTAAGTTAAGTTCTCAGTTATTATATGACAGAGTAAATTAGTTTGCTTCAAAAGTCTACCTTTTTGTTAATCTATATATTTTTCCTAATATTTATTATTTTTATTTAATGAAATAAATATCAAGATACTTTTTCGAAATATTTCAGTTCTTAAATCTTTTGTGTCTGATTAAAACTTCATCTTTTTTGTTGGATATTTGGCTGGGTCTTTATGTCAGACCACTTCTTCACAGATTAAGAAAATATTTAATAAAACTGAATGCATCAGATGAAATTTGTTTCAAACAAGCCAAGTTTCGTTCAAAGAATTGTACGCCAAGCTTGTAATTTCTAAAAATTCAACTAAATGAAAATAACAATTAATGGATTTTTATTTTTGGAATTATTAACAACACAATTTTCGTAAAGAACATGACTTGAAGAATAAGTAAGCAGAAAATAAACTTTACATGAATCGAAAGATTGTGGAGCTTTAAAGACAAAATGATATTGAAGGAAAAAAATTACAATAAGAAAATTTATTGTCTGTAAAATTTTCTGTCAAATAAATAAAAAAAAACGAAACTTAACTAATCTTCATCAAAAGAGCTGTTGAAATCGTTTGCTTTTAATGTTTTCTTCTTAAAAAATAACTTCTTTTATTTGTTTTTAATCGTTATCAAAAGATTTGGTAAAATCGTTTGCTTTTTAATGCTTTATTCTGAAAGAAATTATTACAACATTTTGTACTTGTTTTTTTTTATTTAATCGTTTTTTAAATAATCAAAAATGTTCGATAGATTGATTAATTTTTGTTGAGTATTATAATATTAAATCGATAATGTTTTAGAGTTACAGTCTTTTCTATCAATTGTGTGGATTATATATGTTTTTCATAGAATGCAACGGTTGTTAAAAAACAATTTGAAGGTAAGATTGGCATTCTATGCTTAATATAATATCATGTTGATATGTTTAGGGTTGGGCTATGTATTTTGATAATTCTTGATTGTAACTATATATATATATATATATATATATATATATATATATATATATATATAATGTTAGAATGTAAAAATAAAAACAATTTCAAATTTGGTTGGACTTTACTAAAGGTATTTCATAAATTTTATTACAATTAGGTATAGGTATATACCAAGTTTGGTCGGTCGCCTTCAAAAGTATTAAACTGGTTTTTATTATAACTAAATATTTGTATAAACCAAGATCGGTCGATCGCTACCATTGTACTAGACATATTTTATTACAATAAGACATAGATATATGCCAAGTATCAAACACTTGTTATGTTAGAAAAAAAGTGAGAGTTGTGTCTTGTAAGAAGTCTAACTATCTAATTAAAAGTCAAAGGAGCCTCATTGGATGAAAGAACATGAAATACCGACGAAAAAATACAATATAAATACACACGAAATCAGTGGATAAAATTTTAAAAACTATGTTTTTTAATAAGCATATAGTTCATTAAATAACAATACGAAATGTTTGTTAAATAAAAGCATAATAGTACACGAACCAGCTAGAAACATCCACTTTCCCAGAGAAAATTCATTAGAATAACTCGTTTTTGCTCTCACTCTTTTATTGTCTACACGACAACGTACCAAATCTTACAGAAGAAACATTGAGAAATTAATTCCAAATATAGATATTGCTATAATTCTTGTGTTTTCGAGAACTATCATTTATGGCACTGAATACTTTAAACTCACAACTAAGTTTCAAAATGAATTGGAATTCGTCGCTAATTCCAATTATATTTATGCATTTAATATTCATTAAAATTTCAGTACAATTATTTTTTTATACGGAGTGAATTGAGTAGAGTAGTAACATTAAAGATTTTTAGCAATATAATAAGAATAAACATGCTTCAATTTCAAAGAATGTAGTTTGCATTTCATTTTTATGAATAGCAACACCTATCAACATTGCTCTCATTTGGTTGGAGAATATAAGAATTTTAGATTCAAATAAGAGTTTACTAAAATTTTAATATGTGATATTTATTGCTGAATTCTTTTCATAATTTCAAAGTCAATATCGATGACTATTGAGGAAATAAAAAAAAATCATCATTTTAAGCCACCCATCTTTTATAAACAGGGTTTGGTCATAAATTTTTGAGCAAGTAAAAACTTTAAATAATTATATAAATTCTTATATGTTAAAAATTTTAAATGCATATTTTTTAACTTATTTTTAGTGGCTCTATCAACAAAGGTTTTATAACTTTAAATATTTGTAAGTAAATATAGCATTCTATTTTAAACGCCTAATACTTCTCTGTTCTTTAAGCTTCCAATTTTTCTAATTTTTCTTTCAAAATCTTACAAAGGGAAGGGAGGGGGTTTAGTATCTATTTTTTTTATATTTAATCAAAATTCTCTACTTTAGTAAAGTAGTAAATCAATGCATCAGTATCAATTAGTGGTAAATCAGTACATCAAAATTAATTCATCCTGATCTGCAAAATTTGTATTTATTATGCTCATCTACAATTGGACAAAACTTACAGTCTTGCTCTTTACGGAATTTGGGAAAGTTTGAATAAAAGCTACAAATTGCATTTAAAGAAGACATACCAAATTTTACCTATCTACCTGGAAAAAAAATTGAATCATCTTACACCGAAGCATCGGGCATATATAATTCTGAAATTATATTTTTAGAAGAGATGTACTGTTTCAGGAAACGTAGAGTTTCTTTAAAATATCGTGGTTATAAATTTTAGAAAATTGAACTACTTTCTATTTGCCTATCTGTATACAAAATAGTTATATATGTCTGTCTGTCTATCTAATCTTATATATTAAAGAAGGGTATTTAGTAAGATAGTACTGATGACATTTTAATTATTAATATGCCATTAAACATTAAATAGAATTTTTAAAAAATTATCTTTTATGTTCCAAAAGACCATCGAATTTATTAGAAATCATTACTGTTCAACTAGGCAACAAATGAAATAAATGTTTCTTTTAAAGTTTAAAAAAGATTTAATCAGTATCAGTATTTGAAATATGATATAATATTGAAGAAGGCGATTTTACTGTTTAACTTTTTTTTTGTTTACAGAAAAATGTTCGCGAACGTAATCAATTTTTGTTTCCTTCCGGAAATTAAATGTATTGGGATATGCTACATGAAAGGAATTCATTAAAATATACAAGTTATAAAAATAATTTTACTTATATAAAAAAATAATTTTTTTTCTTGGTACGAGATTTGTTGTCGATGAACCTGCATAATGATGGATTATCTTCTTATGGATATTTTGAAACTAAAATTAAATTAATATATTTTTTTATTTAACTTATAGAAAAATATTCACGGACAGAATATTAATGGGAGACGGTCAATTTTACTTGAAAGTTTTGGAACTAAGTTAAAAAGCAACAACAAGAATTTACTTTTATTTCTAAATCTGCTTTGTTTCGCAAGTTTGCCTATGTAATGTATCGTTTCTTCTTGATATTAAAATATCCAGCTATTTAATAGGAATCTGGATAGGGGAAGCCAGATCAGGTGTTGCCCTCGTCGTTTAACCAAAGATCGACATTACGAGATCCTTGCCAAAGTATCCCTAGTTTTATTTTACAACCAGACGTTGATATAATTAAGCTAAACGTAACTATCTTTAACTTATACCCGTTTTAGTTTTCAGGAATTAAAAGTTTAAAAAATGATCAACAGAAAAAAAGAACCTTTTGGTTTATTTCATTATTCTCATCAATTAACTGCTGTAATTCACTTAAAAATATGAGTTTAAGAAAAATTATTTAATATTTTTTAAAGGCTAAAAGGGATCCGGGTCACCAATGTAGCGATTGAAGGTCGCGGTACGAACCTGCGTCGTTTGGGCCTGTAACCGAGTATCATACCGATCAAGCAAAAGGGACCCTTCAGCTCGAAGGATATTATCTGGCTTATAGAACTTCACCACAACTCAAAAACTAGCCAATATTTTGTTTTTTGAATAGTTATTCCAAAAATGACCCTAAATATATAGGAATAATTCCAAAAAATTAAATTATGATTACAAAAAGAATGTAAAAGTCTTCTTGCTATTTTCAAAAGCTCTTTGCAAAGAATTTAGCGCAAACAGAAACCAGGACACCTTTTGTCGAACAACAGCCATAGCGGGTGATAGAGAAGAATTTCTTTGTCCTTGTATAGATCTATTTCAGTTGCTTTCGCTGCCAGGTACATTTAAATTGAATTCCGAACACAAAGGGAATTTCTCTTTAGTTTGTCTGTATCTGTGACGGTGTATTCCTTTTCTGTCTGCCATTACCAAATGGCTGGAGAATAAAACGGAACACACTTTGGAATTCCAGACACCTTCTTCAGACAAATGAAAGAGTCGTAAACTTATTTTATGAAAGTGTTTTTAGTTTTGTGAAACTTGCGTAAAACTGGAATTCAGAAATCGAATCAGAAATGAAACGGTCTAGATAAAAAATTTGTTCTTACATTTATTGAGTTCTAGAAATTATTTTATAACTTCTGATATATATGTATTTTAATTTCATGCAACGTATCATAATTTTAATTTGTCTACAACACATGGTATTCTTGTTTTTATTTAACAAAAAATAAATAAAAAAGATAATGTATAAATATCTAAAGAGGATATATTTTTATTAATATTTTTTAAAAAAACCCATAAGAAATTAATCATTTTGTGTGTCATTTTATTTTATAATCACTTAATAAAATAAACAAAAACATGGAACAGAATTTAGTTGAAATAAAGAGCCTTATTTTGTTTTGTTAAGCTGTTTATGTAAAAATTGACAAATATGGAATTTTTTTGTAATGAACAATTGCTGTATTTCTTCATTTTATTTCATTTATATATTTGTTATGACTTTGACTATAAAGCGTCGTTTTCAATTCATATATTTTCATTGAAGTAAACAATCCTTATATTTTAAAAATATTTTTATTGTGAGATATGAATAATCAATTATTATTTAGGGCAAACTGTATTTTTTATTTCTTAAAATAAAAGATCCTTATAAACTATTTAAATTCTGTAGATTAAATGTAAATTATTTAAATACGAATATTAAATTAAATAAATAATGTCTTCACCAACAAACAAAAATCTAGGCAAATATCAATAAATTTTGTTAGCAAACTTTATTAAAAATAAAATCTTAAAATTTTTAAATCTCTTAAACATTTGCATGGGTTTTAAAGCCACTAATATCCTGTATGGTGAGTAGGATTCGTTAGATAATCATAGAAATAATTTAGTTTCATGTTATTTATTAACTTTTAATAATATGAGTCACATCTTAATATTTTTAAATATCTTAAAAAATGAAAACATTTGCATGGGTTTTATAGCCACTAATATCCTGTATGGTGAGTAATATTCAGTAAATAACTATAGAAATAATTTAGTTTCATGTTATTTATTAACTTTCAATAATATGAGTCATATCTTAATAAGATCATCTTAATATTTTTAAATCTCCTAAAAAATGAAAACGTTTGCATGGGTTTTATAACCACTAATATCTTGTGTGGTAAGATTCATTAGATAACCATAGAAATAAATTAATTGGATGCTGTTTCTTAACTTCTAATAATATGAGTCATATATTACCTCATTTATGTATTTATATTTGTTTTTGATGATTATTAATTTTAGAAAACAAAAGAAAACTTCCATTTATGAAAATATAATTTTTTATCCTATCATATATCCCCTGTTACCAACAGCACCACTTTGAAGTTGCTATTAAAAAAAACCAGCAACTTCGAATTGTTGCTGACTTAATATCACAGGGAGTTTTAGAAAAACCAAAAGAAAGTTGTAAAAATTACCAGTAGATGGTATTTCATATGATAAAAGACATAGGTGTTTATAGATTAAAGGGGGAAAAATAGAATAATTGTCAGGTTCTGTTTTTTCAAACAAATGTCCAGTCTGTCGGCTGACATTCACCAATAAAGTCTGTAGCAGAAAGACAACGTTGCGAATACCATTGCGCAACAAATCTGTTCCTGTGATCAGAAATTGTACTCGGATGACTTCCTTTAGCTTTCCTAAAAATTACCAGTAGATGGTATTTCATATGATAAATGAAATAGCCGTTTATAGATAAAAGGAAAATAAATAGAATGATTTTCAGGCTCTGTTTTTATAACAAATGTCCAGTTTGTTGGATGACATTCACCAATAATGTCTGTAGTCGAAAGGCAATGTTGCGAACACCATTACACAATAAATCTGTTGCTGTGATGAGAAATTGCAGTCGGATGGCCCTCTTTAGCTTTCCTAAAAATTACTAGTAGATGGTATTTCATATGATAAATGAAATAGGCTTTTATAGATAAAAGGAAAATAAATAGAATAATTATCAGGCTCTGATTTTTATAACAAATGCCCAGCCTGTCAGTTGACATTCACCAATAATGTCTGTTGTCGAAAGACAATGTTGCGAACACCATTGCACAGTAAATCTGTTGTTGTGATGCGAAATTGTAGTCTAATGAGTAGACCTTTAGCTTTCCTAAATAGGTCGGACTATCGTTTGCGACTTCAGGTGACCCATCAACGAATTAGCATCTGCTTAATAATGGAATTTAAACCGAAGCTTTATCTCAAAAAATCAGGAAGATTACAATATTATGTCTTTGAAGTCACTAAATTTGTCGCCAAGCCGCCAAATGATAGTTAAACTTTGGTATCACTAATTCGGCATCTAGCCAGCATTCAACAGAGCTTACCGTAAAATGGGTTTTCAGGTTATCGCACTAACTGTGTAAGGAAGAAATATTATCCTTGTATATATAGTTCGGAATTGTCTCTGTTATAATTGGTAATGAATAAAGATTAATAATTTCCATATATGTGGCGCAAGCTTCGTAAGCCAGATAACATCTACGATACCGAAGTCGACTTTTGTATTATGGTCATGTTACTCGGCTACTGGCCCTAGTGTTGCAGGTTCGTATCGCGATCTTCAATCAGTACATTGGTGACCTTGGCAACGCAACCTCCTGAAACAGTCGTGGCATCATCTACCCGCAGCAAAAACAAAGCCATCAAACTCACTTGACACAATCAAGCAAAGCAAATTCGCCTGACCCACTTGACGCAAACAAGCAGCAACTCGTCATAACGCTTGGCGTAATAAAATCGTTCATCTCTCCTCCGACTCACTGGTGGGGGAGTACTGAGGCGCTACTTTCATAAGCCAGATAACATCCACGATACCAAAGTCAACTTTTGTATTATGGTTATGTTACTCGACTACTGGCCCTAGCGTCACAGGATCTTATCGCGACCTTCAATTGGTACAATAGAATATATATAGAAATCAAGCATTTGGTAAGACGCAACATACAAATCTTATATGAAGTATCAGTTTGGAAATATGTATTTTCATCAATGTACGTTGTATTCAAGATTGTTGAAATTCCTAAAAGAAACATTATTTTTACATCCCTTCTCTGGAATAATTTCTTTATCATTAAGTTTATCTTCTTAAATTTATTAAATCAAAGAAAAAATCGCATCTTAGAAGACTGTATGGTTAAATTTATTTTACCTTGCTTTATTTTCATTTCTTTAATTTATACTGGTTATTTATATCAAAAACTGTATCGAATTAATTCCATTGTTCATAATCCCTTCACTTTATTTATTTGTCAACAAATATTTTTAAAAAATGTTATTTTTTCTATCCGCTTAATTTTTTATTCATCAAATAAACTCAAATTTTTGCAACATTTGATAGCTTTAATATCAATTTCACGTTCTAAGATAAATTTGTGTTTTGACCTATTTTAATATTTTCTTTTAACCAATAAATTAAAAATATTGTTAGATTTCTGCTCGGTGATTTAGAAGAGGGCAAAGGCTACAAAATATTGTTTGGTCAATAGCAAATTAATTGCCTCGCAGTGACAACTACAAACCGCTATATTTTATTTTTTCTTACAGCACATGTGTTTACCGAATTTGTCGGATTTTGGCGAGAAAAAAATTATTATTTATCATAGAATAATGCGGACTTAATTCTGGTGTGACGCGTGGACTTTTTTCCATTTTAATTGCTATTTCTTTTATAACGTTGTCTAAATTTAGGTATTTTAACCTTCTTTTAATTTTACCATGTTTCTTTGGGAACTGTTAATACTATATTAAAAATTCATCTTTTTAATAAGACTCGCAGTAAAAAAGAAAAATTCATAGATGCCACGCCAAAACGGAAATTTACAGACAAGCATGGAATGCCTGAACCTATCGTATTAAATGGTGACACACATAAATCAGCCCCTTTGTACGCACATTCTGTCTATTTGCCGTCTTATAACTGGCCGAGTATAAGTCCGGAATTATGTAATATGATATACAAGGTGGCCATAATCAAACTGACAGAGTTCACAGTGCTCTGTAGCGCGATCTATTTCAGAGAATGACGCAACATTTTGTAGGAAGATTAAACAAGACGGGGGAGGAATGATTCCACTAAAAAAATTAGTTCCAAAAGTTACCGCTAGGGGAATAAGTGACGCTGAGTAAAAGAAAAGAGATTGTTAACAAATACAAATCAATACGGAAATTAAATTACATTTTATGTTGTACATTCAAACCATATTCAATGTAGCGGTGTTTGTGGACCACATATTGCATTCTGTGCACATTATTCACAACAGCCTAAAGCAACATGTCTGCAGAAATCTCCCGTACAGTCCAAGATATGTTATTCTTCAACTTAGCCAGGTCCTGGACAACTCCTTGATAGACCTTGGACTTAAGGTAACCCCCTAGACAGAATTTGAATAAAGAACTTCAATTGCTCAGCGTCCTTTGTAGCCCAGTAAAGAAACTGTAGATAAAGGGACTTTATCGTTGTTTATGTAAGTTTTTCGCATTTTTAAGAGAATTGCCATATTGAACTTGAAATAAATCAGCAAATGTGCAAAATAAAAGGTAATTTTTTTCGTTATTGATTTGCATTTGTTAATACTCTATTTTTTATTACAAAGCGTCACATATTCTCCAAGCAGTGACTATTGGAATTAATTTTTTTCGCGGAATCCTTCGTCCCCCGTCTTGTTTAATCTTCCTACAAAATGTGGCGACATTCTCGCAAATATATATATATATATATATATATATATACTATTTTATCAACGTTACTGAAATGTATCTCGTGACAATGTCACGTGATATCCTGAATAATTCATAAACAGCTTTAAATGAGACTTAGCATGTTGGTCCAATAAAGGTAATGCATTCTTTGCAAATTTACTCTTGGATACTGACATTTGTTTCAATCTTTCTCCATTAAAGTGTATGGTTATATTCTTTAATGCAATAAAGACATACATGATTTTGTCATGTGCTATGTCAAACTGAAGTTATGTTTGTATAACCTAACAAATGCTCGTAATTTTAAAGTACAGAGTTTGTAAAATTTTCCCGCATCTTTTCGAGGGTTTGAAAGTTCAAAATAAGGACATTTATGTCAAAAAACACTTTAAAAATTTTGTAGATGTCTTTCTTATTTTGAAGATAAATCTGGATATTCTTTTAAACTTTCTACTATCAGGAATAAATTTACTATTTGCGTGTGTATATTTTTAGAATTTAAGAAAATGAGTAATGTCAAAAGAACTAAAATAAGGAGAAAAGGCATCAAATTTGATTATAAAATATACAATCTTACAATAAGAATGCTCAACAACAATTTAATTACATTTAATTAAGTGTTACTAATATTTTTCATAGATACATGATGAATAGCCGGCCTTTTGACTCAGAGGTAGCTCGTCTTCCTCGTATTCTGGGAGTCCCGGGTTCGAGTCCCTGTCTAGGCATGGTTATTCTTCTGCGTGCTATCTGTGTGATGTGGGACTGTGCCCCCCTGTAAAAAAGAGGTTGTGCAAGCAAATGCGATGAGTGTGTATTTAAATCGTACTCTTGGTCCTAATTCGCTCTACTTCAAAAACATTAGACGCTCATTTCGGCTTAAATCTGCTGCTGTATCAGATGGGGGTCATGTTCATAGACAAGTGTCATAAGTAACAACAGCAAAAACTAATCTTAGTTAATACGTATATGGATATCTACACAAATCCTGCTCTATCCATTTTAAGTTAGTTTGTTGAAGAATTCAAGCTAGGTGAAAACTACAAAACAGAAAAAAAGTGTTAAATTTCTTGAGAAAAAAACCTTAACATATAACCGATGACATAAATTTTGACACTACGGTCAGAGACATGGAGTTTATTATTATTATTATTATTGTTGTTGTTGTTGTTATTGTTGTGGGTGGTGGTGAAGGTGGTGTAGTGTTTTTTAAACAACATTGGATTTTATTTGGAAACACAATACATTCCGTGGTAGATAATTAAAATATTAAAAACAATAAAACTAAAAATATTAAATGTTCAGGGGATGTTAAAGGGAAAAAACTTAAACATTCATTTAATGAGTATTTGCTTCGTTAACCTATTATGGAATTAAACTTATGTTAATAACTGTTAGAATTTAACAAAAAAATGATGAAAAAATCCTTTTTTACACTATTTAAAGAACATTACTTTATTCTTTTTGTATTATTCAAACTAAAAGCAGTTTCAGAGACGGTGAGACAATGACTCCATAAATAACAATAAACACTTTCAAAAAGAACAATTCAGTCTAATCGTGTGTTCTTTCTTAGACTTTTGTCAACATACTGCTATAAAAACCAACTTGAATGTATTGAGGAGATGATTGCCTTCAAGTACAAAATACTACGTGATAACCATAACTAATGAACAAAGTGAAGTCATTTTGACTCACTCCTCCTGTTATGAGTTAAGTCTCTTTCTTTAAAATTATGAAATATAAAGAGTTTGATATCATTTTTTTTTATTTCCCTCACTTAATATTTTGCAATATTTTATAAAAAAATAACATTCTTCTGCGGCTAAACCTAAATAGATTAGGAATATTTTCATGATATTATTTTAGAGATTTTAAATAACTGTAATTGAACTTGTAAGATACACCAAAGTGATTTTTATCATATTTTTATTAACTAATTTAAATTAGTTGCTTTTCAATTCAATTTGTTTTATTTCAGAATATGGATTTTTATGCTGAATTTGATAATGCGTCATGAACAATTTTTTAATAAGTCTAATAGAACTAGTGGAAATGAAAAAAAAACACTATTTTTTAAGCTTTCCAAGAATGTATTTATTGATTGAAACAGTATAAATATTAATTTTTCAAACTCTTTATGTCATTTTACCTTTTAAATTTACTTATCTATAATTATAGGTTATATTTTGTGTTTAAAAATTTAAAAATGTTTTGCTGGACCACGATTAGAATATTTCTTGATTGAATATACAAATAAATCAGAAATGTGGAAAATATTTATAAAAGTTGTTTAAATGCATCCAATTCTGAAATTTTTCGAAATAGCTCTCGATTTTTAATCGATAGCAACTATGAAAAGTACTAGTTAAGTATTTGTTCGCAATTTCCTTCATATTGTGTGTCTCTGTGTAAATAACTTTCAGGCATGATTATTTCTTAAATAGACATTAAAATATAACAGAAGCCAGTGTGTTCTAGTTTTTTTTTAATTGCCGTATGAGACGCAATTCCTGGATCAACAAGACTATTATATAGACAACCATAAGCAACTGTTATGATCGGTGAGGGAAGATATAAAATATATGAAAAGATTTAACAAATATAAAGCAAAAAATTAGTAGAAAAACGTACTTCCAACTTCCTAAAGAAATTTACATGTTGAAAAAATCTTAAAATTTGATTAAATATTACGATCACTTATCCTTTGCAAGTGAATTTATCCTTTGCCAGTGATTTCTTTCTTTTGTATTAGAAGCCAGATTTTGTCTTCTTTAATACTTATATACAGCATAATATCTGGATTATGAATATCACTAATGAGAAAAGAGAAAAGTTAATAGAGAAAGAAGATTATATGCATATTTCATCTAGCAGTATATGCGATTGAAGATAAAAGTATTTTTATCTCATAAAAATGTCCATTTTAAAGAAAAAAACTTTAAATTTTATTAAATATTACTGTCATATTACTTTTTTTTTCTTTTTTCCATCATCTAACAATAAATGTAATTCAAAAATAATCTTTGTTTTTTTTCTCCTAAAAATCTCCATATTAATGAAAAGTCTTTAAATTTTATTAAATACTAGCCGCCTTTGGCGACCAGTTGGTTCGCCAATATTAATGCCGACTAAAGGGTTAAATCATTTTTTATATAACTTGGTCTCATAATAAGTTTTTCAGCAAAATATTTTTAAGCTTCAAATTTCGATAGTCATATAATTCACTTATACTATTATGTAGGCCGTAAGCAGTTCAATCTTTGAACTCCGCATCTCTCTCTGATTTTCTATCAGTGCACGTAAAATTAACTTTTAAATTAAATTGAAAATGATGAAACTTCAATTAATATAAAAACCTCTTTAATCAATCTAAGCATGTCTTTAAATAAAACTAAGAACCGAAAGCAGAGTAGTCCGACATTGAAGTTTTATCTTCACTACAGAAATTGAAACATTATAATTTTTTTTTATAATTTATAAGATCTCAAGGAATTATTCAGCAAAAATTTCACAGGTTAACTGAAACCTTCAGTTTTTAATTTTATTTTTAGATGTATATAAATGCTCTGAATAATAACATATTTTTAGGTTTATAAATATATTTGAAAAAATTATGATTTAAATTCCATTGGTTTTATAGATTCATATTTGTAAAATATTCTCAATATTTCAACTTCTAAATAAATAAATAAGCATTTCTATCTTCTTCAAATAAGGGTGATTTATTCAATTCTGAATATTGCTAGTTTAGAACAATCATCCTTATCATAATCTAGACCAATTATTCTAGAGTAACTCACAGAACAGATGATATATGTAAACATTTAAAAGTCGTAATTCATCAGCGTTTTTCCCTCTATCTATTAATTATATAATTCAGTTAGACCATTTATTAAGAGATATATGTCTCTCCCAAAAAATTAACAAATTAGATGCTGAACTCCGATTACAGAAGATGCCTTGCAGATGTTAATCCTTATTTGCCTTAAATAAAACGGTTTAATTGAATCCAAAAGCAATATATGTATAGTAAGATATCATAGAAAAAGTTTCTATTTATATATTTTCCAAAAATATCATGTTCCACATTTGTTTCATTTTATGCAGACACGTGCCGAAAATGACATTTTTATTTGTTTAATTTGGAATGATAGTTGATTTTTTTTGCGTGAGATAACATGATATTGTTTTTGTAGAAAGTTTTGATGTCTCCGAAATATGCGGGTAAAAATAGTTTTATTTGCTTTTACAAATTTTGCTTTGTTAATTATTACGTATGCTTGTTTGAAAGAAGATGCGTTTTCAAATAGCTGACCTACTTTTATCAGTACAGCTTTAATATTACGTTACTTCGTTGAAAGTAGATGCGTTTTTATTTCGCATAATTCATTAAAATGCGCAGATAAATTACAATCTTGAAGGCGAATTCTTTGATTTTCACAAAATATCTTCACATAAGTAAAAGTAACAATTCAAAACATGTCTTATTATTTAAAATTTCAAAAAAAGAATGCAACAATATTTTACTACTACTAATTATCAATTGCTTTTTGTTCGTAGTTTCTTTGAAATGACGTCATTTTCAAAGTACGTTTAAGATTACTTGCTTTTAAATAATTAATATTGCTCACAGAAGATTATCGTTTGGTGCTTTTCTAAAAATTATTTTTTAGTTTTAACTGGAGCACTTTTGTAATATATTTTTATTTACTTTAATTCCTTAATGGAATTGTTAATTTTGATATTGCAAACGATCAAGAAACAATTTCTCTTTCATTTACTGTTTAAAAAATATCACATTTCCTATTTGTTTCATTTCATATAATCAAGTGACGAAATTTGTATTTTTCTGTTTTATTTTTGGTAGTAATTACCTTTTTTTAAATTTAGAACTTCTGAAAATGTGATGGCAACATTTTATTAAAATTTATTATTATTAAAAGCTGATTTTTTTTGAAATCCTCGGGAAGATAAAATTTATTTTTATTTTATTTTTTTGCGAAATTAATTGTTGAAAAACTCGATTAAATTAAATGTTAAAAAAATTCATTGAAAATAGAGTTTTAAGTGGTAGACAAAAACATCAAAATCATTGAAAAGCTAATTTTTTGGGCTTTAACTTGATGAAAGAATCAATTTTGTGCTGTAATATTTTCGGAAGTTATAGCGAAAAAACGATAAAATTTGGCTTACTTTTAATTAATTAAAATTTTAATTAAAAATTCAAAAAAGGGCTCCGAGGTGCACATTGCCGGCACCCAAAGTATACATATACCAAATTTGGTAGCTGTAGGTCGAACGGTCTGGCCTGTACAGCGCCAACACACACACACACACATCGTGCTTTATTATAAGTATATATATATTACGATCATATTTTATTTTCCAGTATTGGTGAAGCCGTCCTTTTGGAATGAAAACCATGTTTGTCTTCTTTAACTCTTAATTCTTTATTAGTTTTATTTCTGGATAATCAGGATTATTAATAATATATAATTCAGTCAGTGAATATATAATTTCACTGACAAATAAAATACCTATTACATTTGGAAATAAATGTAATAGACGAAAAATATACATTATATGTTTCCCACACTAAAATCTTCATATCATGGTAAAATAAAAATTTCACTATCTTCAATCCAAATATTGAAATTATTATCATGTCGGAACATGATATTGTTTAAGGAATGAAGTTTTGGTGCGTAAATAAAAACCCTTAGGGAAAAAATAAAAAAAATCCATAGACGAAAAACTGAAAAAATCTGTTGTCGAAAAATAAAAATTTTTCTATCTACAGGTGCATCTCAAAAAACCAGCTTTTAGTAACGCATTACCATCTCATTTACAAAAGCTCTGATTAAAAAAATAAATTAAAGAATACAAAAATAAAACCGAGAAATGCCATTTTGAGCTCGCGGTTATATGAAATGATTTAAATAGAAAATGGGAAATATTTGTAAACAATCAATGCGAGACAAAGTTTTTTTGGATCGTTTGCAATACCGAAGTGACTCATTCGATAAAATAATTAAAATGAATAAAAATATAATTTAACTTTCACGAGCAAGTTGTGCTTGGCCGTACAAGAAATGGTATTCTGACAAGATACATTGAAATATTCATAACATATTTCGTTTTATTCTTTTTTCATTTAATATTCTTAATTTTTTACATATAATTTTTTTTCTTTATAAAACCATTTGAATTGTGTTTCTGAGTCTATTATTTTTAATATTTCACATTTCCCTTTGCAATCGTTGTAATGCTATTTTACATGTTTAGATGCTATTTTCTCAATTTCTAATTTATGGTAGAATTTTCTGACTAAAAAACATAACTCAAAATTTAATGTATATTTTCTTTTGAAGTATGGCATAAAAATTCACAAATACTCTAAAGAATAAGAACAGAAATATTTTATTGTTGTTTAAGTGCTTTATAATATAAAATAATTTGACATGATACTTTGAAATATGCATAGCATATTTCATTTTAATCTTTTATTTTAAACTTGCCGCCTTTTTCGACCAGTCGGTTCGCCAGTATTAATGCACAATAAAGTTTGTTCGCTAATATTTCATGTAGTTGTGTCTCATAACAGGTTTTTCACCAAAATATTTTTAAACCAAACAAATTGTGATAATCATATAATTCATTTATTGTATTATTTATTATTATTTTCTTCAAATGATCTGTTCACTGTACTACTCATCTTTCTCTTTCTATCCGAGCAATGATTGTCCCGGAATTGATATTTTACTTAAAAGGTGGAGGGAAAGTCTAAAATTCTGTTTTTATAGATTAATGATATTCAAATTTTCATAAATGTAAACACACTAAACAAATACGGGCACAATTGGTTTTCAAGAGATACGAAAGCTTAAAAACCGCTTGGAAAATGCCGCGCACAGAGAAAATAATGGTGACACACACACACCCTTCTTTTATTTTCTATCCTTTTTTTCTTCACTACTTTTCTTTCTATAAACTCTTTTTTCCCTTTGTTATAACTTTTTTTCTTCTCTGCTCAAACTTTATTTTCACCAGGCATAGATTAAATATTCATACCGTCTAATAATAAAAGCAACTATTTTCTTTCTTTTTTAAACATCCCGTTATCTGTGAATGAAAACCAATTAACATCGCGTATTTCTTTCTAAACAAATAATAGTTTATTACTTCCTGCTATCTAACTCAGTTGATGTGGGGGAAGGAAATGCAGATTTTTGGTGGGAAAGTAAGAAAAGTGTCGTTTTAACTATTTTCCATGCAGTTTTTTAAATTTTTCTCTCCATAAGAACCATCCTCGTGTCTTAACGAATATATTTTTTAAAAAATTAGCCGAATCGGTCAAGCCGTTCTCCAGTTTTGCGCTTAGCAACGCATTTCGAGTTGCATTTTTATTAATATAGATTATGTCTGTATCGTAGTAATGATAATCCACATAGATAGTGACAGTAATTAAATATTAAAAAGTAACTATTGTAACTAAAAAAAATAAATTCCCCAAAGTTTTCTGCAAGGAATGCATTCTAGACTAAAACCGGTTACAGCTTTTGCCAAACAGTAACCATAGCAGTTAAAGGGAGAATCATTTCTTTTTCCTTGTATACATCTATTTCAGTTGCTTTCGTTGCCAGGTACATTTAAATTGAATTCCGGACACAAAAGGAATTTCTCTTCAATTTCTCAGTATCTGTGACGGTGTATCCCATTCCTGTCTGTGATACCAAGCAGCTAGGGAATAAAACGGGAAAAAATTTAGATTTTAGAATTCCAGACACCTTCTGGAGAGAGAATGAAAGAGCCGTAAACTTATTTTTATGAAAGTATTTTCATTTTTGGGAAACTGGCGAAAAACCAGAATTCCGAAAGTGCGGAGTAGCAAATGAATGAACGGAAGGATAAAAATGAAAAATTAGCTTTTGCATTTGTTGAATTCTGGAAATATTTATTGTAACATCAGATCTTTTTTTATTTAAAGGGAAATGTCGCAATTTTGATTTTATCAAAAGGCGATACATATTTTATTTAAAAACAAATTTTATATATTCGTTCAAATAAATATTTTTAGGAGAAAGAAATATAAACTTCTAATTAAATATTTCCAATCCTTCCATGGAATTTTTAAAATATTTAAGGAACGACACAAGATTTAGAAATGGAAAAATATTGTTTTGGCTCATTTTTCTTTGTACGTAAAATTTAACAAACGTTCACTTTTTTTTTCCTATATTAAACATTTCTTACTTGAGCTATTTATATGAGTCACTTTTGGATATTTGATGATGATAATGAATAATTATTTATTATTTCCTTGATTTAACTGAATTATGTTTAATTTTTTTAGATAAACAATTATGTATTCGCGAGAGAAAATTCAGTTTCTATTGCTTAATCACAAAAGACCTGAATTTTCAAGAATAAAATTTCAATATTTTTTATTTTAAGTTACAATGTGTCAAGAATTAAATTTTTTTTTAAAAAAATAAATGTTTAAAATACTATTTTCTACAAAAAAATAGAAACAATAATTTTAAATGAAAATGGTAAATAAATATTTTGAAGTAAATTTCTCTATAAAAAAGCCTAATTTATATACGTTTTATGCAAAAACTTTGTTAAATTACAGTGTAAATTTTATAAATTTAAGTGTTTGGTTTATAATGTCGCTAATTTTATAAAAATATAACAAAGATAGAACAAAAAATTAGTTGAAAAACGTACTTCCTACTTTAAAAAAAATACATATCGACAAAAAATCTTAGAATTTGATTAAATATTACGATCAAATTACTTTTTCCTTTGTAAGTATTATCTTTCTTTTGTATTAGAAACCCGAGTATGTCTTCTTTAATACTTACATACAATATAATATCTAGATTATCAATATTACTAATGAGAAAATAGCCGGCTTTTTGGCACAGAGGTAGCGCGACTTCCTCGTGTTCTGGGAGTCCCGAGTTCAAGTCCTGGTTCGGGAAGGGTTGTTCTTTTGTGTGCTATCTGTGAGGTGTGTGACTCCGTAAAATGGGGCCGTGCAAGCAAATGGGGTGAGTGAGTAGCTAATCTCTTGGCCCTAGTTGGCGCTACTTCAAAAACAACAGAAGCTCCTTTCAGCGTAAATATGCTGCCTTATCAGCTGGGGGCTTGTCCATGGCAAGTGCCATTAATAACAGCAAGAACAACTAATGGAAAAATAGATAATTTAATAGCGAAAGAATATATGCATATTTCCTCTGACAACATATGTAATTAAAGAAAAAAAGCTTTTTTTCTTTCTCCTGAAAATCTAAATATTAATGATAAATCTTACATCTTTTTTAAATATTACGATCATATTTTATTTTCCATTGCTGGTGAAGCCTTTGTTTTGGAATAAATTCCATGTTTGTCTTCTTTAAATCTTAATTCTTTAATAATTTAATTTCTGAATAATCAGGATCACTAATGAGTGAATACATAATTTCATCGACAAATAAAATACATATTACATTTAACAATAAATGAAATAGACAAAAAATGTACTTTTTTTGTATTTCTCGTACTTAAATCTTCAGATTATAATAAAATAATACTTACATTTTCTGCAATTAAAATGTTGATATTATTATCTTGTCAAAACATATTGTTTTAGGAATGAGGTTTTGGTACGTAAACAAATACACTTAGGAGAAAAATAAAAATAATCTGTAGTCGAAAAATAAAAATTTTGCTATCTGCACTAGTATCTCATGAAACTAGATTTTAATAACGCGTTGCCATCCCCATTTACAAAAGCTCTGATAAAAAAATAAGTAAATGACTACTGCAAATAAAACCAAGAAATGCCATTTTTAGAACGCGATTATATGAAATGAATTAAATAGGAAATGGAATATTTCTTTAAACAATAAATGCGATACAAAGTTTTTTGGATCGTTTTCAGTACCAAAGTGACTCATTCAATGAAACGATTAAAATGAATAAAAATACAATTTAACTCGCACGAGCACGTGATGCTTGACCGTTCAAGAAATGATGTTCTGACATGATACATTGAAATATGCAAAGCAGATTTCATTTTAATCTTTTTTCATTTAATATTCTTAATTTTTTGCACATTTTTATTCATAAAACCATTTGAAGAGTGTTTCTGAGTATATTATATTAAATATTTCATATTTTCCTTTGCAATCGTTTTAATGCTATCTTACATGTTTAGATGCTATTTTCTCAATTTCTAATATATGATAGAATTTTTTGACAAAAAAAAAAAACACAACTCAAAATTTAATGATTAATTTCTTTTAAAGTGTGGTATAACAATTTCCAAATACTTTAAAGAATAAGATTATAAATACGTTATAGTTGTTTTAGTGCTTTATAATATGAATTAATTTGACATGATACTTTGAAATATGCATAGAATATTTCATTTTAATCTTTTATTTTAAATTTCGTCCGTATAGTAGTGATGTTAATCCTCATAGATAGTGACAGTAATTAAACATTAAAAAGTAACTAGTGTAACTTAAAAAAAGTAAATTCCACAAATTTTTCTGCAAGGAATACCCTCTAGACTAAAACCGGCTACAGCTTTTGCCAAACAGTAACCATAGCAGTAAAAGGGAGAATAATTTCTTTTTCCTTGTATAAATCTATTTCAGTTGCTTTCGCTGCCAGGTACATTTAAATTGAATTCGGAGCACAAAAGGAATTTCTCTTCAATTTCTCTGTATCTGTGACGGTGTATTCCATTCCTGTCTGTGATACCAAACAGCTAGGGAATGAAAAGGGGAAAAATTTAGATTTTAGAATTCCAGACACCTTCTGGAGAGAGAATGAAAGAGCCGTAAACTTATTTTTATGAAACTATTTTCATTTTTGGGAAACTTTTGAAAAATTAGAATTCCGAAAGTGTGGAGTAGCAAATGAATGAAGGAAATGATAAAAATGAAAAATTAGCTTTCGCATTTGTTGAATTCTAGAAATGTTTATTGTAACACCAGATTTTTTTTTCTTTTACTTAAGGGAAAATGTCACAATTCCGCAATATTTTTTTTTATTTTATTAAAGATACATTCCATATTTTATTCGAAAATAAATTTTTTATATTCGTTCAAATAATTCTTTTTAGGCAGATAGAAATATAAACCTCTAATCAAATTTTCCCATTCCTTTCAGGAATTTTCAAAGATATTTAAGAAACTAATCATAATTTTGAAGTGGGAAAATACCGTTTTGGATCATTTTTCTATTAAAGTAAAAATTAACAAACTTACTGTTTCTTGATTTCTGTTGTTAATTCTTTAATTTATTTTTATGCATGATTTTTGAATTTATTATGTTGATAATAAAATGCTCTTTTGAATTTTATTTTTTTAACTAAACCATTATTAATATCTTTAGATAAATAATTAAATCTTCGATAGAGAAAATTTCGATTCAATTGCTTAGTTACAGAACATCTGAAATGTCATGGATAAAGCTTTAAATATTTTGTAGATAAAGATATTACGTATTAAAATTTAATTACTAATTTGTTAAATATTAAATAGTTCTGTAAAAAAATAATATAAATAAATTTATGTAATGTTATGCAAAAACTTTAATTAATCATAGTGTTAATTTTATAAATTTGACTTTGTAGTTCTTATAGTGTTGATTTTATAAATGAATATTATAAGATTTTTCCTAATTCTTTTAAAAAAATAGATTAGAATGGTTAGACATAGAGTATATAAGGAAAAATAAAAATAAAACATTTGGTATATATAGAAATGAATATATATTTGATACTATATCTATCTGAACTAAAATAAATAAAACAATGCTTTATTGAGATTTCTGTTAACTATTGAATGGTTTATGTTAAATCAATGGTTATTTAGTTGATAATTATTTGATAAAAGAATCATTACTTTTAGAGTTACTGTGAGCCATATTACTATATTAACATCATTATAATATGTTTAGTGCTATTAGAAATCAAAAATATCCCCAAGGAATAGAAAATAATAATATTACAGTCAGACTGTTACTGAATTAAAAGGAATTATTCATTCTTTTTTTCTTTTCAATAGTACATTTTAGTCCTTCTTATTAACTCTAGAGGCAAAATATAAAAAATTATCAGTTTTATTTATTTCATTCTTCACCAACGGGATATCATATTAATTGAAGAAATGGAACTCTAATGCGTTACCTTAGGCAAGTAATAGTAACTTTTGAGCAATAATTTTTTGGGAAAAGCTACACCAATTTTAAACTCATCACGCCCCTTCTAATAGGAAATTAATGATTCATGATTATAATAGGTATTTATAAAAGGAAATAAATAAATAATTCAAATTTAAATAAGAACAAATAGACAAGTTTAAATTGAAATAACTTCTCGCTGAATGACTACAATTTTTTTCGAGTAAGAAATACACACAAATATCTCCTAAAGAGATACAAATAGTCTTTCGAACTTAAACAACAGTTCAACAAATTAAAAATGAACACTCCTCACCGTATTATTGTACAAATACGTACAATGGGAGATAATTCATAAAATATATGCATTGTGTTATATATACGAACAAAAGTTTTATTTTCATTATTAAAATAGTAAAAAATGTAATTTTTTGAAGAGAATATTTGTTTTTGACAAAGTTGCATTAATAGTTAATTTATAAAGCAGTTTTTGATTTAAAAAAATAATTGTGACTGGTATTCCCCACAGAAAATAAATAAATAAATAATAAGATTTAAAACAACAGTAATTAGACAAATTTAAAAAGAAATATTATCTCTGTATGACCACATATCATACAATGAGAGAAAAAAAATGGAGTTTATGTATTGTTTTATATCAATAAATGTATATTTTATTTTTATTTTTCATTTGTAATAAATGTAATTTCATTTGTAGAAAATATTTGTTTTTGTTTTTTTCTTAATATTAAACTCATTGGTTGCTTCTAATAACAAAATCGTTATTATAACAGGTTTTCCCAAAACAGAATAGTTAATTAATTTCAATTTAAACAACAATAAGATGAGATTAATTTGAAATAACTTATCCCCATATGATTGTTGAAATATATACACAATAAGAGATAATTTATGCAATATATTTATTGTGTTACATCTACAAACATATATTTTTATTTTCTTGTTAAAAAAGTGAGGGCATATATATATATATATATATATATATATATATATATATATATATATAATACGTCTCATAAATATAAAACTCATCAAGCAGCTTCTAATAGGAAAACTCGTGTTTATAAAAGGAATCCCCAAAAGTTGTACAAACAGTAATTAGAATTTAATATGTATACCCCGAGGATTATAGTTGTTATGAAGCCAATCCCTCAAGTAAATATCGTTAAAAACGGGCGAGTGCCATGAAAACTCGCCAAAGATGGCTACTTTTGGAAAGGAGCTTCGCACCAGGTTGGTTGGGTTGGGGAAATGAATAGTCTAGTAGCCGTTGGTGTTTTGAGAAGTTTCGCGCTTTTCGGCGCTCGCGCTTCCTCGACTATATAAGGAGCGAGAAGCCGGAGTGAGTTTTTCCCCTCTTGGAAGAGAAGCCTCTGGCTTGACTAGCGGATTACTTTAGTGAGCTGTGTTTACGTTTGCTGTTGAAGTTGTATTATTGAGCTCCGCTGTGATTTGCTGTTGCTGTGCTATACGATAGCTGTTTTGCAAACCGTGTTTATTGTGCGTAAGACTTGCATTTACGCTGTAAGTGACTGTTGACTGCTGGATTGTGTTTCCTGAAGATTTACTTTTCCAAGTCATCCTGTAAATATCTGTAAATAGCTATAGATAAATTTATTTGGGCTGTCCTCAAGTAAAGTCCATTCCATCCGAACCCTCTACGCTAAAAACGTAACAATATATTGACTGTCTATTCTGATAGCAATTCTAGCAATAATTCCCGATCCATTCACATTCAACATTTTTATTTGGAAAAAAAATCAACGATATAAAAATTTCATTTTTTTCATCATTAAATATAATACTGAAAATAATTACAAAATTACATTTTTAAGCAGTGATCATTATTATAAAATATTACTAAGTTGTTTACATTCCAAACAAAGAAAGCTCTATCCTCTGGCTGAAAAATGAAATGAATGGTGAGCTTTAAATTTTATTATTTTAGGCCAATCGAAATTTGCTTCAAGAAAATGGTGTCCATTGATTGATAGAATGACAGTTTTTGCGGCAACTTTACAAATAATCGAAATTAGAAGAATAAGTTTTTATTTCTGTATAAAAATGAGAAACATATTAATTACAACTGTCTGTAAATTGTCAAAATAATTTGAAATAATTTAGAAAAAAATAGCAAAAACACTAGCCTAGGATCAAACTGGAGTCTCATTAATGAAATACCAGTACTTTACCAACTATTGTTGTTGACTGTTTTGTAACGGTGACACATATATAAGCTATGTTAAAAGTTTGGTGGCAATTTTTTCGAAATCGATTAGCTATTTAGGCTTAATATATTAATGGATGAATATCCTAAAAACATATTATCATTACACTGAATCTGGATCTAGATCTCAGTTTCTAACTAGTGTCCCCTCCTTGTAACACAATCATATTGTAATAAATTTTGTGTAAATTAGATGTAATAATGTGTCAATTAATAATGTAATAGTGTGTAAATTAGATGTAATAATGTGTAAATTAATAATGTAATATTGTGTAAATTCGATGTATTAATGTGTAAATTAATAATGTAATATTGTGTAAATTAATAATGTAATATTGTGTAAATTAGATGTAATAATGTGTAAATTAGATGTAAAAATTTGTAAATATTTTAATCCTATAAAATTAATTGTAATCAGTCGCGCGTCAGCAGGTAAAGATCGTTCTAAGTGGTTTTAAAACAGATCTCCATATTTGACTAATTTGGTAATGCTGATGTGTTTGCGACATAATGAAGTCACTCAAAAATTTTTACTCCACTCAAAAATGTGTAGTAGAAGCTGAGAAATAAAGATTTGTTACTAGGGAATGTTGATGAAATTTCCTGAAATATCCGAAACGTCCGTAGGGTTTCTGAGTTTACTCCGCCTAATTTCGAGGACGATATTTAAGGCGCGGCATAAGGAATAGAATCAGATCAGTTCGGAAAACAAGCTAAGTTAGTTGGCTTAACTTAGGAGATTCTTTTCTTTTTGACGTACGTTTCACTGTTCTGCGGTAGAAATACCAGTAAATTAGTGGATTAAATAGAGCTAATTCGTTTTGTCTTTGTAGCTTGTGCTGCGTATATTTAATATTTATGCTGTGTGTATTAATATTTTGATGGATGAATATTCTAAAAACATATTACCATTACAATGAATCTGGATCTAGATCTCAATTTTTTAACTAGTATCCTCTCCTTGTAATACAATCATATTGTAATGAATTTTGTGCAAATTAGATGTAATAATGTGTAAATTAATACTGACATAATGTGTAAATTAGATGTAATAACGTGTGAATTAATACTGTCATAATGTGTAAATTAATAATTTAATGATGTTTAAATTAGATGTAATAATGTGTAAATTAATAATGTAATAATGTGTAAATTAATAATGTAATATTGTGTAAATTAGATGTAAAAATTTGTAAAAATTTTAATCCTATAAAATTAATTGTAATCAGTCGCGCGTCAGCAGGAAAAGATCGTTCTAAGGGGTTTTAAAACAGATCTCCATATTTGACTAATTTGGTGATGCAGATGTGTTTGCGACATAATGAAGTCACTCAATAATTTTTACTCCACTCAAAAATGTGTAGTAGAAGCTGAGAAATAAATATTTATTATTAGGGAATGTTGGTGAAATTTCCGGACTTGTCCGAAACGTCCTTTGGGTTTCTGAGTTTACTCCACCTACTTTCGCAGACGATATTTAAGGCGCGGCATAAGGAATAGAATCAGATCAGTTCGGAAAACAAGCTACGTTAGTTGGCTTAAATGGGAGATTATTTTCCTTTTGACGTACGTTCTACGGCTTTGCGGATTAAATATCGGTAATTAGAGGATTAAATAGAGTTAATTCGCTTTGTATTTATGGCTTGTGTAATGACTTGATCCTGGTCGATCAAATAAAATGGTACAGTTTTAAACACAAATGTTTTATTTACAGCTTGATACAATAACAAAAACAATAACACGTCCTCTAGGTAAAATGCTGGGAAATATTGGTGGATTGACTGGATTGACAGTTCGTCATCAACAACTGGATTGACAGTTCGTCATCTATACCGAGAATTCAGAAGCTATCCGGCTACTGCGTGTAACGCCAGAGATCTATGGATTACTTCCGCTAGATCTTTTCAATAAACTCGAGATCCCGTGGTATCTCTTCAACTCCAGCTCTTCAGCTCAGCTCACACCTCGTCTCGTTGTCGTTTCCGCTCTCGTCCAGTCTCTAACCCGATCAGCTGGTCTCGTTCCTCCGGCTCAGCTTCTCGACCGTCCCTCTTCTTCCAAAACCTTCCATTTTAACATTGGTGAAGGTCGCCTCTCAACCTCGAATTGACTCGATGGAAATGCCGATCGTCATATCATTCTTCAGAAACACTCCCAATGGTGCGCCGTTATGTAGTGGGAATATTCTTGAAACATCCACCATCTTATCAGAACCTTCACAATACACAAATATTTGCATCTGGAGGCTTTAGCCCTCCTTTTTAGAATGGGGTGTAAAGTGCATAAGTTGTTCATTATTGGAACTTTATCCCGGTTTGGGTGGTCCATAGAAGAAATAGTCCCATCTGGTGTTTCGACAGTTTTTGATTCTTCAATGGGTCGCAAGCATGTGTGCTCTATTATCTGTCTTCATTCAAGTCCGAAGGGCGATACTAAAAGGGAGAAACACAATGCACAACAAAGGATGAGTTGTCTCACCGCTGGCTATAAGTAGAAATGTTCGAACATGTGTCTCTTTCAAAAAGGAGACCCGGTGATGACTTCTTTACTCTTGTGTTGCATACATTTAATATTTAATACACGTTTTCTTTAATAATAAAGTTTGTATCTTCATATCGCTCTTCCAGTAGATTCATTTTCGTAACAATATTCAAAAGTTTACTTATTGGTTAAATTTGGTAGAAGATTAGCATAATACGGTACTAATAGTCTTTTAGAATATATTAGAATGTTACTGAAATAATGCCAATAATTATTTCCAATTCCCTAAAATTATTTTCAATTAGAACCATACACATATTTCTTATACTTTAGCATGTATCGATTTCTCTATGATCAGAATGGATATTCTGTATAATAGAAATATTTTCCAGAAAGTATTTCATAAAGATGGTGTAAACTACTAAACGGAATGTATACATTATTTTTTAATAAAGTTTCGACGAGGGATGGGTTGTTTTCTGAATGATCATACCAATTTCTATTTCGTAATATTTAATTATCAGTTCCGTACTTTTCATTACAAAACGCTCACTATATAACGCTAACACCCAAACGAGACAGAAACAAACAAACAAAAAAATAATAATAAAAAAACAAAAATAAGAATTTACAAAAAAAAAATGGTTGCCACAATTGGCGAACTATCATCTGACATGACAATAATAACAATCATTTTGTTTGATATTTAACAGATGGCATTTTTGTATCGGGCTTTTCACAGCAAAGATGCTACTAAAATGAGCACAGAGGAATTCACTTTATTAAGTGCTTTAAAACAATATTCATATTGTGATATATTGTTTTTAATCGAATTAAGAGTATTTCCATCTATAATTAACAATTCCTACCTGTATTACAAGAGAAAACATTTTTATATAATTCTCCTCAGATGAATATTCTCATCTAAGAATACCAATTTCTACTCGTTGGAAGAGAAAATATTTCATTAGGTTGGTTTTTTGTCCCGGGATTTTCATAGCAAAGATTTAATTGTTTGCCGGGCAGAAAAATTGAAAATGGAAGTTTAAAAAATTCTCTCTCTCTCTTTCTGTATATATATATATAGTTACAAGCGGGCGAACGCTAAACCGGAGGTGATAACATTGGCGGCGTGTCACAAGGCGCTCCGCGCCAGCCGAGCTGACTTGGCAGGAGGAATATTCTGGTAACCCCGAGTCAATTCTGGCTGCGTCGCGTTTTCTCTCGGTAATCGCCGAAGCCTCTCGGTACTTTCGCCCGGCTATATAAGAGACGGACTGAATCTTTTTGGCAGATGATCTCTCTTTGGGAAGAGAAGCGGTTTGCTGCAGTAGCGGGTTTTCGCTTGTTATTAGTAAACGGTGTTTGCGTTTGCTTTTAACGCTGTGTTATTGAGCTCGCTGTGATTGACTGTTGCTGTGCTATACTATAGCTGTTTTACAAACCGGGTTTATAGTGCATAAAACTTGCATTTACGCTGTAAGTCACTGATTATTGCTGGATTGTGTTTTTTGAAGTTTTACTTTCTCAAGTCATCCTGTATATACCTGTAAATAGCTGTAAATAAATTTGTTTGTGCTGTCCTCAAATAAAGTCCATTCAATCCGAACCCGCTACGCTAAAAACGTAATATATATATATATATATATATATATATATATATATA
>JAOUZG010017540.1:553360-572319 GCA_026289955.1 Argiope argentata
ATATATATATATATATATATATATATATATATAATAGATGAATAGAAATCGATAAAGAAGTCTCGTGATTGTTTCAACCGGTTTAAACTGATTACTGATTTAAATTAATTAAGTCATACAATAACTTGAAAATAATAATAACATGCTAATTTTAAATTACTGATCCAAGATTTCATTTCCTGTTTAATTCATAATTGTTTTATATTTTACAATTAATTTGTTTTATTATTTTTGTTTTTACGTTATTTAATAAATATCTTGTAATTAATTCAAAAAAAAATTAATTTGAATTATCAAACATTTAATTTATTATCGTTTGAATAACATTATGTTGTCATAATGGCAAGACACATTTTATTTGAGTTAATGCATTTTTTCAAATTTATTTATTTATATAATGAACAATAATTATTTTGTCTACATGACATTATTATATAGTATTAATATTTGATCTCAAATTTAGCTGCTACTAAAAAAGCATACATTTATTCCAATTTAAGAGTAAGAAATATGTTTAAAGTTTTAACATTAAGAAGGAATTTTATATTAAATGTATAAATATATAATTCACGTTTATACATATATAAATTTATTTCCTAGCTGTTTATGTATAAAATTTGAAAAACACTCATAAATAAATAAGGTCATAACTCCAACTAAAAAAAATAAAATGACTTAAGAATGTATAGTTTTATGTAGACGCAGATGATTTAAAAACTTGGGCAGACGATTTTATATCTTTTCTACTAAATATGTTATATATATTTATGTACATTTGTACTTCTTATACAAATAATATAACGCATATAGTTTTCTATATGATATATCAACGACGACATTTCTTATTTTAAAATTTATTTTATCCTTTTATCCGAAGTTAAAAATTTGTTATATATGTGTATGTTAAAAACCTTTATTAATTCATCATTTTTAATATGCTTATATGCTATTCAAATTTATTTCATAACATCTTATTTAACGTATTCGTTGTCTGCTAAGGAAAAAATTAACTAAAGATTGCGTAAATCTCAGAGAAAATGATAGAAAATTCTTTGAAGCTGCGTGTTAACTTTGAATTAATTATTGATTATTTGTTAAAGTTACATTTAACTATAATTTTACATATATATATCTAAAATAAATTTTTATCTTATAGCATTAGAATTAAAATGAAAATTACATTACACAATTTTACAAAATATTAAGAAAGAAATTTTAATTAAGACAGATGCAAGTCTGATTTACTAATAAATATATCATGAAGAGATGGTATTAGCTATTTCTTTTTCTGTATTTTCTCTGAAATGATACATTTGTAATGGTTATTTTAAGATTTATTTCTATATTAAAAAATAATTTCGTCAAACAAAATAATTTAAAACTTTTCTTGAAAATACTAATGTAATCAATGATGATATTTTATTTCCAAATTATACTTCATGTCATATCAATACGCATAAAAAATCATTTAGAGTGGTGTCTCGAAAAGTTATTGCTTATTCTCGAATAAAATTGCTATGGCAGAGAAGGTTCCACATGGCACTGGCGTACAAAAGTTACATAATATTAACTTTTGGTGTGAATTTAGCTCTTTTATTGAATCTTTCGAGTGATCTTTGTTTACTTATTTGGTGATTAATCCCTTTATGCGTTAACAATATCCAAAAATTAAAAGCGTATTTTAGATTGATTTTTCTGAACAGATTGAAAAAAAAAATTAAAACAATAACAACATCAACTGCAGTTTTAAACAAAATTACAATTTCAAAAATAAATGATAAAAACTAAAATGAAGAATATCTGGAGTTCAAAAAAGGGATGAATGAGCATGATAATGTACAGTATGAATGATATTATTACGAGCGGGCTAGCGCCGCCAAAGCAATACTGGCCAAAATCGTTAGGTATCTTAACAATGGTGTTGGTATCGTTTTCTAAAAAGATAGTGCATGAATTTAGTGATTGGGTTGTTATTAATCTACAGAATAAAAAATAATAAAACTTTTGGCCACTTATGATCACCAGATCAACTTCCCAATCATACAAAAAAAACTCTAATAGTTGTCACAAAGTCACACTACAAATTTCGGTTACTTCTGTCATGGTATTTTTGAATTATTTATTACATATATATACTAGTACATAGCAGCAGATTATAATAAAAATATTCAAAACAAATTGATTCAAAAGTGATTAAGAATCATTATTCTGAATTCTAAAAAGTGTGTTTCAAATTTTATTTGCTTATTTCATATCGGGTTTTTTTTACATTTATTGCAAGCATATTCAAGAGAAAATAAAAACCAAACGAATTCAACCCCTAATAGGATTCGATTCAAAATATAATGCAAAAATTCCCTTTAAATGTTATATCAGTATATTAACCATTTAACTGTTTTGCTCCGAGTGCAATTCGTGCATCTATTTATCGAATTTTTATAGTTGTAAGCTAAAAATGAAGCATTTATAATGATTATAATTCAATATTAAATATACTTCGAATACATATGTAGGTCAAGTATCCAATTGAGTTCCATTTGAATCAAAATATAAAAAAAATTCTCAAAATAAAAGATGTCTCTTCTTATTAGATAATAAAGAAACTAAAACAGTTAAGTTGTTAAAATTAACTCATTTTTTCTTCTTCTTTTTTTAATTTCCAGTTTAACTGCAATTGGATAGTTATACAACTTCAGATAAATACATTTGATTCAAAAAATGATGCAAATATTGCAATCGATGTTCATATACAGAAATTCACTCGCCCGGCAATTGTGTGCATAGACTAATATAAAAGAAATAAATTCAAAAGTTTGTTTTCTGGATGTAAGATGATTTGAAAATTGGAGAATAGTCAAAACATCGAGTTTTGACGATTACAATATTTTCCCCTTGTGTCTATTTTACTTAAGAAAGTAAAAATAAAGTTTTTCAGATTTTTTCAGCAATACTTTTAATGATATAAGCAAGATTAAGATATTATTTAAGATATTTTTTAATTGGAATGATAATTTCATAACTAAAGCTTTATACTTCTTGGACTTCTAGAACGCAAATTTGGTTTTTACTCTTAATGTTTTATCATATCTACTGCTATATCAACTTTGCGGATAGCAATCTATTATTTTTTTAAATTCTTATTCGCCAAAGAAAATGCCTTTATTTTTCCACTATGAGATAAATCTTCACAAATTATTTTCGATAAAGCTTCCAAAATTCATGTTGCTAAAACCAAATACTAAGATTATATTCTGCAGATATTTTTTATCCTTGTTGCCTCTGCTATTTTCACCCTGTTATAAAATTAGGGAATGTTAATTATTGCACTAATATCCAAGATACCAGCAACAAAGCTAAAAGCTTCAAGTGTCTTTTTCAAGGAAATTTCGGAGCTATACGGCTTTTCTTTTGCTAACAAGATTAAATTCTTTTCCCTTAATCTCTTGGATATTACATCAAGACTTTTTTTGAAAGTAACTCTTAAATTTTTGAGAATATCATCTATTAATGGGGCAGATTTATAGGTACTATGTTGCAGATAAACAGGAAATTTAAACCTCGATCATGAATTCGATTTTTAAAGGATTAATATCTTAAATATTTTTGTTAAGGAAAACTAATTTGTTTGGTTTTCGGTTAGGTATATTTATCTAATGAAAGATAAAAGATTAACAATATTACGTTGAAAACACATTTTTTTTTCTTTGGGTGGATTAGAAATGCAGTGACCGAAGTCAAATTTCCTTTGTACCCTGATATCAACTCAAAATAGTCAGTTATGAATTTCTTTTGGTATAAAATAAAACTTTTTAGGAAAGGAGTCCATACAAATGGACTTAAAATGAAAATATTAAATATAAATGCAAAAACAAAAGAATAAAGTAAAACTCGACACACCGAAAACTAAAAAAACACATCGGGGACTTGTAGCATATGTCATCATTCATGTTCTTCTAACAAATATGCTGCCCTTCAACTCTTCTAAACTAAGGTTGAATATATTTATTCAACTAGTTAATAAAAAAAATACATCCTTTTGAGTTAAAATTGTTTTTTTTTCCAGAAAATCCACATATATAGAAAATTTTAAAAGAAAAACCTTAAATATTTAATATTTTTTATCAGAATATAAAATTTGTTTCCGTTCTAAAGGCGTTTACAAGAAACATAAAGTAAATAAACTTATATATGTAAAAATAACTGCTTCTTTAAGGTGACCAGTGACATTTAAAATGACTTTTTGCAATTTTTGCCTTAGCAATCTGAAATTTTACAGTCATTAAGAGTAACACTTTAGGAAATGACACCCAAAATTTTAAAGTATTTTAGTAATTAATTTATGAGTTAGGTGGTTAATATAACATATAATTAGTGATAGATAATGCTAATGAAATATATTCCAGGCGCTCCAAATTTGTTGCAAATCTTAAGAATTCTAATTTTTATTATTACTTACTCTAACCCTTTTGGAACAAAAGTTGGGATTAATCTGGAAGTTTGAGTAAGAAATATCAAAATCAATGTAATAACTCAAATTATTTAAACTTTTTTTTAAAAAAAATGAGTAGTTTTGAGTTAATACATTGGTTAATTTGTATATCTCGTACTCAAACTTCAAGATTTTTTCCAATTTTTGTTCCAATAGCGTTAGAGTAAGTAATAACTAAAATCGGAATTCTTTCGAACAAATTTGGGGCACTTGGAGCATTTTTCATTAATGTTATTTATTATCTAAATTTACAATTATAATAACTTAAAGCTAATTAAACGTTTTAAAAAAATCAGTTGGTTAATTTTGATATTTCGCTCTCAAACTTCAAGAATAATTCCAAAATTTCTTTCAAAAGGGCTAGAGTAAGTAATAATAAAAATTGGAGCCCTTTTGAGCAAATTTTTAACTTCTGGAAAAATTTTTATTGACACTATTTATCGCTAATATTGTATTATATTACCCCACCCCCTTAACTCATAAATACATGGATATAATGCTTTAAAATTTTCATCTTCTATAGTGTTACTCCTAATCCAGGTAAAAATTCAGATTGCTAAGGCGAAAATTGCAAAAAGTCATTTTAATTGTCACTGTGTCTTAAAATTGTAAGATATATCAGTGTCATGAACTCAATTATAAATCTGCTCAGTATTTTAAAATGTTATCTTATTTTTCCCATTTTGTGATTAAAAAAATATTTTACAAATTAAAAAAAATGATAGTAAAAAAATCTCTAAAATGTTTCATATCTTTTGCAGACGATAAATTTCCAGAGTTTACACAAAATGTATTTTGTCTTATTTCTTGACAAATACAATATTCGGCAATTTAAACAACTTAATTCGTATTTATTGATTACATGCGTATATTTTAAAACCTGATTAGATAAAAAAATATATGATAAAGTACAAACAACATGGGTTATAATTCACAGAGAATATTCAATTTCGTAAACAACAAATTATATTAATTTTTATGTATCTTTTGAAGTTTGGTCATTTCCCGAATTAGTTAAATGAACGATAAATCAAAAATACTATGTTACAAATAATAACCGATTAAATTCACAGAGAATATTAAATATTGTAAAAAAATAAAACAAGTTAACTTAAGTTTTATCTAATATGTTTATTTGAACATTTCCTGAACTCTTAATAAAAAATGTTAGTCATAAATTAATGTATTATAAAAAAACATTCGATCCATATAAGAGAGAATGTTCAATTTTGTAAACAAAAGTTTTATAAATTCTTATTTATTATTTTTATTTGAATACTTTTTATACTGGTTAGATTTAAAGTGAATCATAAATGCTTTGTTACAAACAACAAACGATTTAATTCACAGAGAAAATTCAATTTTATAAATTACATGTTAACATAATTTTTATTAATCATTTCCATTTGGATATTCGTTCAACTTATTAGATAAAAAGTAAATCATAAAAAATATATTTCAAACAAAAGACAATCTAATTCTTTGAGAACGTTGAATTTTGTAAACAAAAAATTAACGTAAGTATTATTTATTATTTCCTTCTGAATATTTTTTGATTTGGTTAGAATAAAATACTATGTTATAAACAACAAACGATTTAATTCCCTTAGAATGTTTAATATTGTAAGCAGCAAATTATCTTAATTATTATTTATCATTTGTATTTGTATATTTTTTAAACGGTTTAAATAAGAAGGAAATCATTATAAACTATGTGACAAACAACAAGCAATTTAATTCATAGAGCATGTTAAATCTTATAAGCAACGAATTATCTTAATTCTTATTATCATTTATATTTGTTTATTTTTTAAACAGGTTAGATAAAAAGTCATTCATATATACTATGTTACAAACAGAATTTAATTCACAGAGAATATCTAATCTTGTTAGCAACAAATTTACTTAATTCTTATTTATCATTTATGTTTTCATATTTTTGAGCTGGTTAGAATAAAAAAAGAAATCATAAAATACTGTCTACAAGCAAAAAATTATTTAATTCACAGAGAATGTTTAATCTTGTAAGCAGCAAATTAAGCTAGTTTTTGTTTATAATTTATGGTTGTATATTTTTTAAACGGGTCGTATAAAAAGGAAATCATTATATACCATGTTACAAACAAAATACAATTTAATTCACAGAAAATATTCAATCTTGTAAGCAGCAAATTAACAATTCTTATTTATCATGTATATTTGTATATTTTTTTTAACAAGTACCATAAAAAACAATTCATTATATACTATGTTACAAACAAATCAACTCACAGAGAATCTTGTAAGCTACAAAATAACTTAATTCTTTTTTATCATTTATAATTGGATATTTTTTGAACTGGTTAGATAAAAAATAAACCATGAAATACTATATTTGAAATAAAATACGATCTAATTTCCAAAGAATTCTGAATTTTCGTAAACAAGAAATTAACCCATTATTTTTGAAGATGCCAGTTTTTTCAAGAAGATTCTTTAGTATCGCAATTCCAAACTATAACGATCTTCATCCAATTTTAGACTCGAATTTTGTGGGAAAGCTATTGAAACTTTAAGAACAATAGAAAAGACGATGAACTTCCAAATGATGTCTATCTCAAAACGAAAAGGAAAGAAAAGAAAAAACCATGAGGGTAGGCTAGAGAAAGTATAAAAAAAAGAAAGAGAGAAGTATAAGAGCTATAGAGACTTACCAACTGCTTTCTACTGAATTTTTTTTCAGACTTCAATAAGAGCCATCCGTGAAAAAGACTTCGTGGAATGGAATGGTCCCTGGCGTCTTTATCATGTAGCACTGAAATTGCATGCTGTCTTCTTTCTTTTCTTTTCTTTTTTCTTTTTGAACAATAGTCTTCCTGTTGATTCAGACAAATGTAATAGCTGCTAGAATGAACTATCTTTAAAATTTCCTCTTTGCTTTTCGATTGTTAGAAAAGATTTGTTTTTAAATTTAGGTTTTGATAACACATTGAGCTTCCGAAGTGAACATTAACATTTGAAAAAAAGGAACTCTTTCTCTTAAAAGTTTGAATAAATTGGAGTATTTTTTAAACAATGTGTGAGAATAAATAAAATAAATACTGAAAATTTGTTATGTTTGAATGTAATAAAAATTATATGCATTATATTAATGAATAGTATGCTAATACTTAGAAAAATAGGTCAGCTTTATTAAAAATATTTGCTTTTGGCTTTTCTTAACCATTTGTTTTCAGTTTGTTGGGATTATTTATCATGCCTAAATTCAATTTAAATTCTTAAATATAATTTGATAATTATAATTCTTGAAGTGAATGTTTTAATAATAGTAAAGCAATGATTAATATTGAGCCCATGATTCTCTAATAAGCGTACACTCGTCCTGCTTATGATGTATTCATACTTTATTAATGGAGACAAGTTTAGTGTACCATAGGACTTGAGATAAGTGACTACGCTAAATTTATATTTTTGTTATCATGTAAGAAAAGGATGTTGTTTTGGAGATAAAGTTTTTATGTCAACAAAAATCCGTAGGCAAAAGATAGAAAATAGATAGTGTAAATAGAAAGATTGTGTGTGTGTGTGTATGTGTGTGTGTGTATGTGTGTGTGTGTGTGTGCGATCATTTTCATTCATTCATGTACATTGTGCACTCCGACGGGCCTGGGGAATTCCAACAAGACAATGCGGCACCCCACACTTCTAGAATTGCTACAGAGGAAATTCAGGAACACTCTTCTGACTTCAATCACTTCCGCTGTCTACCTAAATCTCCAGACATGAACGTTATTGAGCATATCTAGGATTTCTTGCAACATGCTGTTCAAAGAACTCCATCCTCAAGTAATCTTATGGATTTATGGAATAACCATTCTGAATTCCTGATGTCAGATTTTAGTTTTCTCCATTTCATGTCATTTTGAGACACTTATACGTGCTCTCGAGGTCTCTACACGATACTATGCAAGTGTGCTAGAGGAGGGACTGGTCTTTGGATACGCGTATAAATGACTACTTTTTTTAACAAAAAGAAGCAAAAACGCAGACAAAAAATGCACAGCTAAGAGAATGCAAGCTATGCACAGCAACACGCTAGAAAAGACAGTAACCTACAAATACTAATGCGTAATTATAGCAACTGCATTGCACAAAGCAGCCCGCACAAAACTCAGCAGAAAGAGGGAATCTAGTTAGGGTCCAGTGGAGAATTTCACTTGTATGTTTGAGATCCTGCAATGTATCATCGCTTTAGCTGGATCCAACTACCGACTCACTAATATACTAGCTACTCTTCACACGACTCGATGATGCTTCTTTAATAAATACAGGAATTCTTCATGAATATAATTTCCCCAATTGCCTCTCTTCTGCTTCGGTAAGCTGATCCAACTAATTCGCCATTATCTCTCTATGACTCTCTGAGCCGCCAGAAGGCTTTATATAGACTACCAGAGCTTTTTAGTCACCGGAACAGGTAGAAGAAGGTTCTGTAATAATCACCTATGGCATCTATCCAGAAAATTCTTCAAAATTTTAGTATTATTTACTTTGTCGCCAGATTCGTAATCATTTAGCTCAATTGGCACATAGTCCGGCAATCATAAATCCGGCATTCGATAAACATTGAATAGAGGTTATCGTCAAACGGTCAGTCTTATTAAGGAATTATTCATACTGGAAAGTAACAAACACATAAGCTCTCTCTCTCTCTCTCTCTCTCTGTGTGTGTGTGTGTGTGTCTAATGAAATATAAATTTTTAAACGAAGCATAGTTTATGTTCAAGGTATCATGATCGTTAAATAACTGGAGAGTTTTTTTTCCAATTCTTGTCATGAGAACCATTATATGTTGGACAAAAAGTATCTGAAAAGCCATGGAAATGCCCTAATCCATTGAGTTCTCATTCCTCATTCAGTAGAATAATTGGAAAGTAGTGGCGTCAAATTACTGAAGCTATTGATCTATTTTCAGTTTAATTAATATTATTCAAAGGAAGCAGTAATGTAAAAAAGATTAAAATGAAATCTGCTGTGCATATTTCAATGAATCATGTCAGAACATCATTTCTTGAATGCCCATGCACCACGTGTTCGCGCAAGTTAAATTATATTTTTATTCATTTTAATCGTTTCATTGAATGAGTCACTTTAGTACTGCAAATGATCCAGAAAAACTTTGTATCGTATTTATTGTTTTTTAAAATTATCACATTTTTTGTTTTATTTCATTTCATACAAACACGCCCTCAAATGACATTTTTCTAGGTTTTATTTTATGTAGTCATTAATTATTTTTTTTTAAAAAAATGAGCTTTTGTAAATGAAAGAAACAATTCATTCAACGAAACAATTAAAATGAATACAAATTTTATTTAACTTACAAAATCACGTGGTGCTTGGTTGTTCGAGAAATAATGATCTGATACGATAGATTGAAATATGCATAGTAGATTTCATTTTAACATTCTTTTATATTGATTCATTTGAATAATATTAATTAAACTGAAAATAGATCACTAGATATTTTTTTGTTTTATTTGCTTTAGTCAATAATTTATTTTTTTAAAAAAGCTTTTATAAATGCAATGGCAACGCGTCATTAAAAGTGGGTATTCGATATGCTCGTGCAGATAATAAAATAATTATATTTCGCCTACGGATTTTTGTCGATGCCAAAAACCACATCCAAAAAGCATGTTCTGACATAATAATAAATCAATATTCATAACCGAATACGAACCATATATTCAACATCTCAAGATATTAAACAGTATTTAACGATTATTTAATGATTAGTATATCATTCATTTTTGAAATACAATCTATTAATAGGTCTAACATGGGCCTCTTAAATATTTTGAAATTTCTTGTATAATTAATATCAATTTGATATCTGTAATATCTATATATTCATTGCTAACATAATGTTTCAGTGAATGATCTATTCAGCTGATGCAATTTCAAGCATATGTGCCTCATACTGACTCGAGTTTCCGAATTAATGCTCATTAAAATCAGTGCCTGACGAGGGCGAATGCAGCTGCGACTCTGCTTTCATCACGAAAACGAGATTTCGAGTTTCTCGTGTATGGCTCCCGAAATGTAAGCCTTACACTTGGGGGGCTGGCCTGAGCCTCTGCAGTTAATGGGTTTGGTTATAATTGGTCCTTCCTTTAGCATATTAAATAATTGAAACGAAGTCGGTTAATTGTAATTGAAATTATCACTGAAAATTGGTGTTACGGTTTGATGTGTGACGAGAAAGTGAACAATATTTATGTTCAAGAATATGTAATAAATACGAAATGTAGATTTATTTGCCCAATTTTGTAATTATCATAAGATATTTGAACTGAAATGAGCTTATTTTTTGTATGATTTAGCAATTGTTTACACTGATTCTGTTGGTATAAATTTATTATAATTGTTGCATTAACATCTGTAAAGGTTGGTACTAAAATTCAAAATATGGAAAAAGAAGGTAAGAAAGTCAGGATGTCGCCTGAAGTGAAGTGGAAACATTTGTATCTTAAAAAGTTTTTTACCTTAAGATTTCTTTTTTTTTTAAATTTTAGTATAATAAAATAATAGGACTTTCATTTATAATATAATTCTATAACTTGTAAAATTTTAAAATAGTCAAAAGTTTATAAACAATTTTTTTTAATGAATCTAACAAGATGTTTTATTATATAATGATAAACGTTTTTGCGTTCTAGAAAAACTTAATTTTTCAAATGTCGATGCGTATAGAAAGCATTACAATCTTCACAATGAATGATATTTTATACAGAATTATTTACAGTCTGTATTGAAGCCGTAAGGATGAACAAAATTTTTTGGAAAACTTTAAATTTTACTTTAGAATGTCACATTATAGTACACCATAACACCTCACAAAATGCATTACACAACAGTTAATAGAATAATAGAGTTCATAATTAAATTATCAACACATTATCCTGGCGACTCGGACTGACTACTGCTTCCTCGCCCACCAACTCTCTTCTTCATAGCTAATATTTCCCAGTTCCACTCGTCTGCCACGCCATCTGGTGGTTAAAGGTAAAACGATATTTTCGTGAAAGTTAGCAAACATTAATCCCTCAAGTCTCTACAGTACATTGTGCATCTATTAAACATATTATTATAATTTTAAGCACCAATATTATATTTTATAGGCTGTATGTCATACAATATTCATACTTTATAATATTCAAGCTAAACAATATTCTCTACATATTATCATGTTTGAGCATGATGTTATTTTGAGAATGGGGTAGACATCCGTCGACGAAAAACTAAAATGTTATTATCTTCGCGTTGCTATCGTATTTACAGAAGATCTGATTTTTTTAAAAAAAATAAATTAATAAGTTATTATTAATAAGCTAATAATAAGTTAAGTCAAGATTAAAAAAATTAGTTAAGTTAATAAGTTAAATAATTTATTAAAAAATAAGTTAAGTTAATGAGTTAAATAATTTATTAAAAAATAAGTTAAGTTAATGAGTTAAACAATTTATTAAAAAATAAGTTAAGTTAATAAGTTAAATAATTTATTAAAAAATAAGTTAATAAGTTAATTTTTTTTAAAAAAATAAGTTAATAAATAAGTCAAAATAAGTTAAGTCATAAGTTAGCAAATAAAACCTGTAAAAATGTCATTTTTAGCATGTTATTATGTGAAATGAAATAAATAAGAAATGCGATATTTTTTTTAAAAACAATAAATGCGAAACAAAGTTTTTTGGATCATTTCCAATACCAAAGTGACTCATTCAATTAAACCATTAAAATGAATAAAAATATATTTTAACTCGCACGAGCACGTGGTGCTTGGCCGTTCAAGAAATGATGTTCTGACATGATACATTGAAAAATGCATAGCAGATTTCATTTTGATTTTTTTTTTAAATTTTATAATTAGCATATTAAAATAAGTTTAGAGTCATCATCAAACTTATTTTGATATTATATGCTAATTTTAGAATAATTTTATTGAAATTCTTCTTTTAAGTGCGCGGAATCATGGTCATGAAAATGAAATTTTTCGCATCAAAATACATAATTTATTTGTTATTAAAAGCCTATATATTTTAAGAAATAACTTTTTTCTATGCATTTGTAATTAAAATCACACATTCTTTGTATATGTCCCAAGTTTCTAAATTGTTCCACTTGACGAAAATCTTACTGTTTTAAATATAAAATTTCGGCGGCTTTCACTGTTGAGGGTTCCATTTTTTTTAAATATAAAAATAGTCATTACGGTTAGGTAAAAAAGTTTCATATCTCTTTTTAAATTAATTGCAGAATTGAATCAACATTTTTCACATTTATAATAGTTGTTTCACATTTTGCATTTATTTATATAGGGCATTATATTTGATTTGAATGTAATAAATATTTGAAATTGAAAAAAGTTGAAAAATATCGATGTAATGAAAAATTAATTAAATGAAATTTTAATTTTAAAATAAAATTGAAACAAATTATTTCACAAAATAAATTTACTGCATTTTAAATTAAAGTATTTATATTTTCACTTATACCGATTTTCTTTGTAAATGTTTTGCAATGGTATTTTTCCTTTCAAAATTAGATGCCCAGTTGAAAAGATGAGCAATACTTTTTACTTTCATAAAATTAGAAACTCTGAGTTTTTTAATTGTAAAACAAAAATATATACGAAAGAAAATTGTCGGAATTCATTTGCAGAATTAAAGTTTAAAAACAGACGATAAACAATTAATGTCATGTGCGATTATTGTTTTGTTTTATTTTCATACTTTTTATTAATAAAAAGTAACTATTAAACTAATTACTGTCTAGCATAAATGTTCTTATATATCACTACAACTGAATAAAATTTGAAGTAGCATTTAATATTAATAACACATATTATAAACGCCTAAGTAAAATGATCTAATATCGTTTTTTTTATCTTTTTGTTCAATAGTTTTTGTAATTTTAATAAAAGCACGTCAGACGATAAAAGGATAATTATTTTATCTTTTTGATGCAAAAGCAGTACTTAGGTGCAAAATATTATGTATGGAATAAATTTTACCTCTTTCAATACTGAGTATTACAAAATATATGGTCAATTAGTAGAGACTTAGTGATACGCAATCACAGATAATTTAAAAAGTATATATATATATAAAGGTAAAAAATCATATAGAAATATATAGTCTACCAATTGCAAAATATTGATAATCTGTATTGTAGTTATCTTGACGAAGAGGTCTCAGTAAAATACTAATGTAAATACAGACTAATATATATAATATTTCGGCTGTAATCGTTCAATAGTCATTCTATTACAATTATACCTCATATATTATTGACAGAATATTAGCCTATCTAGTCATTCACATTTTCCATCACATAAATAATATACAATAATAGAGTTTTTATTGTAAAATTTTGCAAAGAACAGGTATTATGATGGCATTCAAAAGAAGGACTCATAAATGTCTTTCATTTAACCATAGATTACATTTCTTTCAATCAACAAGAGAAAATGGAATTTTTTCTCCTGGGCGAAGAAAAGAAAAGAAAAACATGACACGCAATTTCAACACAAGGTGTTAAAAACCCATGGGACCAATCTATTCCAAGAAGAGATCCTCATGAATGGCGGCTTTTTCCACATACTCAGTATAATGTTGGAAAAAAAATATCGGAATTCTGTTGGCAAGTGGCTATATTTTTTTACAACTTCATTTCTTCTTTTTTAAAGGCTTAGCCCGTAATCTTTTATTTTATTTATTTATATGTTGCTTTCCGTAGATAGCCTATTTTGTGTTTTTGCTCTTTTTTATTGGAGTTGAAATTCATTTCATGCAAACGTTCCAATTCTTTGAGGTTGGACACAGAGAATATATGAAAGTAGCTAGAAAAGGTGGAAACGGAGGTTTTAATGATCTGTAAATAGTATACAATGAAGTTTCCTGAAAACGTCCGTTTGTTGGAAACATAAAAACTCGATAAACTGTTAACGGATATTGGAGATGTGAATACTATTTTCTAGAGCATTTATTCCGAAATGTTTTAGTACATTAAAAACCTATCAAAATACAAAGAGGAGTTTTATAATTGAAATTCTAACTTATCTTCGCATGAGTGAAAACTTGAAATTTCGCATGCGCAAATAGCAAGAGCTGTGGTATGCTTATGCGATACATTTCTTTGTTTACGTTTGTTTTTAATCAGCGATTCAAATCTCATCTTTGAATACTAAAAGACAAATGCCATAGCAGCTATAAGTCCCAAGAACAGAAACCATATAAATCACATATCATGATGCCAAAAAGAAGGAAATCAAACCTCGAAATGATCGTCTATGTTTTGTGTATGGATATATCGTATTTTTAACTTTTTCAGCAATCTAAATATTTCTGAATGTTTGCCATAAAAATTGTTTTTCCGCCATTTTTGATAATTTCTAAATATATTCTGATGCTTGTTTGATGTTGCGTAACATGGCCATGTCATATAAAGTGGAGGCTAGATTTAAGTCGAAAGCTAATTGATCTTTCTTGTTGTCATAGTCGTAGTCAGTGGTAACGGTGTGGTCGGTTCCACACAAGAAGTGCAACACAGACGCCTAGAAAAAAGTGTCAGCATCGTTTTTCTTATCTGACAAGGATTTAAAAATAAAACATATGCTAAAGATCTTTTATTATGCTATTTTCTTAGGGAACGCAAATATATTTGATTAAATAAGTTTTGGCTTAGTTAATTAACAATCATCTTTTTGTGCATCAAATCAAAGTAATCATTTCTAAAACTACATGATTGGCAAAACGATACTGAACTTCGTCGATGGTATATTTTCAATTTAATAACTTTGAATTTCAAATCTTGTCAACCTCTACGATTTGTTACTTGGATGTGCTGCCAAAAGAATGATGCAACTATATGATGATGGTCATTCAGTTGCCACTTATGTACTTATGCTTCGTTACTTATAGCCAATTCTTCAGTTACATATGCTTCAATTGTTTTGGCTTTGTAAGCCATTTAAAACATATGGAAAGTCGTGATAATCAAAAATCTTTACCTGATTTAAAAAGCAGCGTCTTACAGATTTTTCTTACTATTTCCCAGAACACGCTACGGTCAACTATGGAACATGCTTTCTTAGGATTCCAGACGGTGACAGAAAATTATAACCGTCATGTTGAACATGTTTTGTTGTAATCAAATTTATGAAAAACATGCTAAATGTATAAGTCTTTTAAAAAACTGCTATAGTGGCAACAATTTGAACTATTTTTTATTAGCTGAAACAAATCCCCATCCCTTTATTATGTCCTTTATAAAATTTGATAAATTTCAGAACAAAAGTTTCGTCTGTTCACAACTTCAAAGTAGGGCTTTTTAAGTATGGGCCTCAAGTATTTTTAGATATTCTTAAATCCTATTTGTTAGTAAAATTTGTGAAAATATTTACTATTAAGTGAACATTAAAATTTCAAGAATTCATATTAAGTCATATTATGACTTACTAGTAACTTGTGACTTGATTTTATCATCTCAAACCAATTCCCATCCTTTTTTTTATGACCTATACAAAGTTTCATAACATTCAGAACAATAGTTTCACCTGTAGAAAGCTTCAAAGTAGGGTCGTTTATTTATGGACATCCTGTAGTTTTAGATATTCTTGAATGCTATTTGTTAGTAAAATTTGTGAAAATAATTACTATTAAGTGCGCATTAAAATTTCAAGAATTCGTATTAAGCCGTATTGTGACTAACTGGTAACTTGTGACTTGCTATTATCATCTCAAATTCCCATCCCTTTAATATGTCCTATAGAAAGTTTCAAATCATTCAGAACAATGGTTTCACATGTAGAAATCTTTAAAAATGGGTTGTTTAGTTATGGACACCCTGTACATAAGATTGCCATTATCAACATTCGTTAATTAATCTATCAAAACCAAAAATGCGATCTTTTTAACAGGGTAATATCCAGTCTAGATATTCATTACTTTCTCAAACATTTAAATAATATGTAATGTACATTTTATAATCAAGTTCACAAAGAACAGGTATCATGATAACATTCAAAAGAAAGTCGTACTCTTGGAAGAAAGACTCATAAATGCCTTTCATATAGCCACATATTACATTTGTTTTAATCAACAAGATATAAGTTAATTTCTTAACACTATTTAATATTAAATGCATCAATAAATTAAGAAACTGAACATAATCATTTAAAATAACAGCCTTTAAATTTGTAAGCTTACCCTTATTGGCATGGGGGGAAAGTAAACTGAATTCGTTACTTATTTGGGGGTTGGGAATCAAAATTTTTGGTGAGAAAGTATGTTGTTTATATAATTAATAAAATATAATTAGTTACTAAGAGAACTATATTGACGTCAAATGTCATCCACTACAAATTTAAGAGTCTGTCTTCTGGAGTAGAGGTCTTCCTCTAGTTTTAGGAGTCCCGGGCTCGAGTTCCGGTTCGGGCATGGTTGTTCCTTTGTGGGATATCTGTGAAATGTGTAACTGTGCCCCCCCCCCTATAAAAAGGAGCCGTGCAAGCGACTGTCTTGAAGTTGCAGCTAAGTCGTACTCTTATCCCTATTTGGCGTTGCTTCAAACCAGAAAAGACGCTCATTCTGTTTAAAATCATTGACAGAATGTCAGCGCTCTTATCCATGGCAAGTGCCAAAAGTAACATCAACAAAAGTTTAAGAAAATTTACTTATTACTTAATTTAATCATTTAAATAAAATGCAATACATTTTATATCAAAATCCACAAGGAACAGGCATTATGATATTATTCAAAAGAAACTCATAAATGCTTTTCATATAGCCACAGATTGCATTTGTTTCAATCAACAAGAGTGAAGTGAATTTCTTCTCCACGAACGAAATAAGCAGAAAAGAAAAGCATGGCACGCAATTTCAATGCAGCGTCCTAAAAACCCACGGGACCAATCCATTTCAGAAAGGTATCTTCTTCGCGAATGGTGCTTATCACCACATACTAGCAGAGAGGTAAGAAAAAAAAGTAGTGGAATTCTGTTGGCAAGTCGATATACATTTTCTTTTCTTTCTTTTTTTAAGGCTTGCCCATAATCTATTCTTCCAGTTCTTTATTTCCTGCTTTGCGTAGATGCCGTAGGACATTCCTTTGTTCTTTTTTTATTGGAGTTTCAATTTTTTTCATATAAAATATAAAACTATAAAATTCGATATAAGAATATATGAAAGCAGTGAGAAAATGCATATTTGGAATATCTGGCTGTTTTGTAGCATTATATGCAGAGGAATATAGAGTTTGTAGTATTATATACAAATAATTGAGAGTACTTCACTTTTACTTGATAAATCCGACTTTCAATATAAATAACACATTACCGTAACACACACATCTAAGCATAAAAACATGTCATTATTTTTATGATTGATAAATGGTTTAAATTAAAGTAAAAATAAAGGAAAATTGAAGTAAACTTTTAAACAGAAAAAATTCAAAAGCATCTTACACATTATACTCAGATTTTTACTTCAAAAATTTTAGAATCCACCAATAAAATTTTTGTAATATCACGTAAATAAAGAAAGTACCAATATTTAATTGCATGTCTTTTGGCTTTTATAATGGTCTTTAAACATCTTTGTACCGATTTGATGACAGGAATGTCGTAGTACCGATTCAGGACATTGACCCTAAAAAGTGTCAATATTTAATTGCATGCCTTTTTGCTTTTAGAAGGGTCTTTAAAAGTCCTGGTACCGATTTGATGACAGGAATGTCATAGTACCGATTCAGGACACTAACCCCAAAAAGTGTCAATATTTAATTGCAAGCCTTTTGGCTTTAAGGATGCTCTCTAAACTTCCTGGTACCGATTTGATGACAGGAATGTCGTAGTACCGATTCAGGACATCAACCTTAAAAAGTGTCAATATTTAATTGCATGTCTTTTGGCTTTTATAAGGGTCTTTAAACGACTTGGTATCAATTTGATAACAGGAATGTACTAGTACTGATTCAGAACATTGACCCCAAAAAGTTTCAATATTTAATTACATGCCTTTTGGCTTTTATAAGGGTCTTTAAACGTCGTGGTATCAATTTGATGACAGGGATATCGTAGTACCGATTCAGGACATTAACCCTCAAAAGTCACAATATTTAATTGCATGCCTTTTGGCTTTTACAAGGGTCTTTAAATGTCGTGGTAATTAGATGACAAGAATGTACTAGAACCGATTCAGAACATTGACCCCAAAAAGTATCAATATTTAAATGCATGCCTTCTGGCTTTTACAAGGATCTTTAAACGTCGTGGTTTCAATTTGATGACAGGGCTGTCGTAGTACTGATTCATAACATTGATCCCAAAAAGAACGCACGTAAATCAAAAGTGTGATGTCTTTTCCATTGTAAACTGCCCTCACACACACACACACACACACACACACACACACACACACACACACAC
>JAOUZG010017540.1:572329-597282 GCA_026289955.1 Argiope argentata
CACACACACACACACACTACTACAGTATCTGGAGATAAATGACATTGAATATTTGAGGAACACTTCATAATAAGAGTTCAAAAACACAAAATTAGAAACTTATCCCATTTATAACAAATGTTGAAAGAAGATTGGTGTAAAATATATTCAGTTACCGCCAAATATCCAACAAATCGTAACCAAAGAGTTAAAGATCGTTATAAAAGCCTTAAGACATGCAGTTAAATATAACCGCTTTATTTCTTTGCGAGATATTATAAAAGTTTCGTTGGTGTATTCTCAATTTTTTGGAGACAAAAATCTCTGTATGTTTATTTAAAATACTTCTGAAATGTATCGGTTCAGAGATTTCTCGCCTATTGCCTTTTATTTTTACTTTAAATTAAATCATATGCTATGTATACAAATAAAAATATATTTTAACTTTTGAGAAATGTGTTATTTATATTGAAAATCAGATTTTTCAAATGAAAGTAAGGTGTAATAGCAATTTTTTAAACAATTTTATGTATATAAATATTGTTATATTAACATTTATATAATCTGTTGTTGTTGTCAATTATGGCACTTGCCATGGACAAGTCCCCGCTGATACGATCAGTAGATTTTAAGCCGGAGTTATACGTCTCTTGTTTTACAAGTAGTGTCATCTATGGTTAAAAGTACGACTTAGCTACACATATGCCACAACCTTTTTTTTAAGGGGCGGACTTCATTCATGCATAATTATTCACTCATCTCAGATCGTCATTTAGATCAGGAACAGAGAACGATCACTTCTGACCTAGTACACCAGTGGTACTACTCTCGACATGGAGGACTGTGCGGCCACGAACGGATTTAACGAGTTCTAGTAGCCACACCCTCGGGGAATCTTTTAGTCGGTGAGTTTCGAACTCGCAACCTAAGAAGTACGAGTCCAACGCTCGACCAACCAGACTGTCTCTGCCCAAAAATTGATATATAATCTATAAATCATAATTTATCTTTTTATAATTTATAATCTAATATTTAAATAATTAATCCTGCGTCAAGAATTAATATTAAGTTAGTAGTATTAGTACATTATTAAAAAAATGCCTATTAATTCAGAAATCTCTGTAATGAAATACAACGTTATCTACCATGTTTGGAAAGCAATTCTTGACACAGGACCAAATTATTTATTATTCTCAGTCATATACAATCCTTTCTATATTATGTAAATCTATTTTAGATACACCCTGAATCATTTAAGTTTTAAAACATTTTTTGTAATTTTAAACATTTATCAACAGATAACTTATTTAAAAAAATCCTACTATACTTTTTCCCAATGAAAAAAAAAAAATAGTTTTTTGCATTATTATACTGCTCTGATTTTCACATGAAATAAATTGAGCTTAAATCTCTAGCTCGAATTTCTTCAAGAATATTGAATAAATAGCAAGAATATCTTTAGATTCTCTGGGTAATCATATTCGGATACAACGCCACCTACCATGTCTGTTATTGATGTACCATTTACAGACATCTATATATGACCCCTATACTCTAGAAGTTTGTAAATCAGATGGTGATAAAAGACAGATCACCATCAGGTTTATGAGAGGTACATTTTCACTGACTTCGATTGAAAATGTATGCTTCTCATTTCTAATAATTAATTGCCTACAAAGTTATCTCGTCACTAAAATTATTCTCTGTAAATTGCTTCTGAAAAGCGTTAACGTTCTTCTCTGTAAATTATTATACATCTAGAAGTTTGTAAATCAGATGTTGATAAAAGACGGATCACCATCAGGGTTACGATTGTTACATTTTCACTGACCTCTAATGAAAATTTATATTTCTCATTTCTAATTATTAAGCCTCTAGAAGTTATTCTATAGAAAGTTATCTTGCCTCTAGAGTTATTCTCTGTAAATTTTTACACTTCTAGAGGTTTCTAATTTTTCCTCTAGAAGTATGTAAATCAGATGGTGATAAAAGACGGTTCACCATCAGGGTTACGATTGTTACAGTTTCACTGACCTCTAATGAAAATTTGTATTTCTTATTTCTGATAATTAAGCCTTTAGAAGTTATTCTCTACAAAGTTATCTTGCCTCTAGAGTTATTCTCTGTAGATTATTATACTTCTAGAGGTTTCTAATTATTCCTCTAGAAGTCTGTAAATCAGATTGTGATAAAAGACGGATCATCATCAGGGTTACGAGAGTTATATATTCACTGACCTCTATTGAAAATGTATGCTTCTCATTTCTAATAATTAATTGCCTACAAAGTTATCTAGTCACTAAAATTATTCTCTGTAAATTTCTTCTGAAAAGCGTTAACGTTCTTCTCTGTAAATTATTATACACCTAGAAGTTTGTAAATCAGATGGTGATAAAAGACGGATCACCATCAGAATTACGATTGTTACATTTTCACTGACATCTAATGAAAATTTATATTTCTCATTTCTAATTAATACGCCTCTAGAAGTGATTATCTAGAAAGTTATCTAGCCACTAGAGTTATTCTCTGTAAATTATTATAGCCCTAGAAGTTTCTAATTATTCCTCTAGAAGTGCGTAAATCAGATGGTGATAAAAGACGGATCACCATCAGGATTACGAGAGTTACATTTTCACTGACCTCTATTAAAAAATTATATTTCTTATTTCTGATTGTTAATTATCTAGAAAGTTATCTAGTCACTAAAGTTATGTAAATTGCTTTTATGTAAATTGCTTTTGAAAGTCTGTATTCTCTGTAAATTGCCTCTGAAACGTTCTAGAAATATTCTTTGTAAATTATTATGCCTATAGAAGTTTCTAATTATTCTTTGAGAACATTGTAAATAAGATGTTCATAAAGGGTTAATAAGCATCATGGTTAAAATTATATTTTCTCTGATATTTATTAAAGATTTACGTTTCTTATTTTCAATTCTTAAGCTCTCATGTAATTACTATTTCATGAAATAATTTTTCCCTTATTTGTATTCATTTTCCAGTACATGCTCATGTATGCTTGTGGTAATTAACAAGCATTAAAAAATGAGACAATGAGAATTTTGTCTCAATCGACTGCCACCTGGACACTTATATATCACTATGAGGATATATTTTTGTTCCAATTAATTTGTGAAGCAAAGAAACAGAAACCTTACGAAAATTAATAGAAAAAATACTTGCTGTGATCTGTTTGAAATATATTAATATAAAAAATAGTATTACTCCACTTTTATGCGTTTCAAAAGGATCGCAGTAATATTGGTCTATAAAGAGAGATACGTAAATATCGGGAACTATATAATATTTATTTTTAATTGCTTTTTAAGTCTTGTCTGAGGGCTCCTAATAAAAAGAACAGTAAATAAAGAATAAAGACCAAAGACAGAAAATCGGCTTAAGTGGGTTGAATATCTTGGAACAAACGATAAGTAGTCTGATTCAGAGATTTGTACAAATGTCTGAATCATTATGGTGATTATGTTGTTAAAAATTCTTTCCGTAATAAATTCATTTTATTACTTATTCATTATGTATGATTTACTAGTGTTTCTATGAAAGAAAACCCCATTTGCGTGAAGAAAAATAAAATTTGGTACTATACATAATCTGAATTATTTGAATACGAAATTCCATTGAAATTGAAGGAGGGAAATGGAAAATGCAATTAGTGAAAAACTGCAAATTTTACAGAAAAACAAAAAAAAGCTTCATGTAAATTTTGCATTTATTTCTTTTACCATGTCATTAGTACTTACTTAACTAGTTCCATTTTCCAGTTTTATGTAGTAATAAGGCTTTATGTAAAGCCCATAGCGCGATAATGCAGTCGTATCAGACGCAAAAAATCAGCACTTGTAAAGCTAACAAAAGCAATCGGAAAATCATTCGACAGGAATAACCACTTTGAATTGGTAGTATTTCTCATTCTGCGATGGATAATTTAAATAGAGAATTTTTGATCTGTTTCACGCTAAAAATTATATAATTTCTGAGCAGATTATTAATCTTTCCAACTTTTACAAAGATAGCTTTAAGATTCCTGTATTTTCCAGAAGATTTGATTTTGCCACCAAAATTGCTAACTAATCGGCAAAAACAAAGGTGATACATCTCTATTCTGTTTAGTATCCATTAAGGATGTTTGCAAATATGTCTTTCCAACGATGAGATGTGCATTTCAAGAAAGCCTTATAAAAAGCAATTGAATAAAGGTAGTAACAACATTCTTGTATTTTCTGGAACTTTCAATCTTAGCGCTAATATCGCCAAATAGTTCCCAAGACTGGATATTACTGATATTTCATACTTCGATGTCCATTGAAAGTGTTTGTAACTTAATTTTTTCTTCGTGTTAAATTTAATAACTTTTCTTCGTGGAAAATTTTAAGTGTTTATAACTGAATTTTTTCTTCGTGGTATATTGCAGGAAGACATATTTACATTTTAGTAACAGTATGTTATCTAGAACACATATCTGGATATTTAAGCAAACGTTGATATTTACTGTCATAATTTTCAATTACTTACATTGGATTCTTCCACTAGTTTCCAGTGGGGAAACTTAAGTATTTAAATTAAGTTTTTCATTATTTATTTTTAATTTCTGTCCTTAATAGATTTATATTTTTAATTTTCTATCGTCTCTCAATAAAAAATATTTCATATGCACCATCTTCAGGTTAAATTGTAGTAATGATAAATAAAATATGAATATTTTTTTATGATTCCAAATTCTATAATGTTTATAATACACATATTTTATCTTAAATAAATTATTATATTTTATACTTTTTAGAATAAATATCTGAAATTTAATAACTATATCATATCGTTTACGGCAAATACCTAACATTTTTTACAACACAAAGTTCATTGTCATTTAATAACTCAGAAAAAAGCATCAGTTTTCAACTTTCGTAATTTTATTTCTAACACTCTTAACCATTACAGAATCTTTCAAAAAACCAAGAAAATTGAGAGACGAAAACTTGAGTTCAAAGAACTCGAGAAGATATAAAAAAGAATTCCAAAATGATGTCATAGCTATCTGAAAAAGAAAATAAAGGAAAGAACAAGAATGAAAAAGGAGAATGGAAACTCTATATAAAAAGATAGCAGGTTGGCAACAGTATTCTACAATTTTTTCGTCTGGTCGAACCATGTAACATTCGGCCCAGTTAGCAAAGAAAACTTCTATGTGAAATAAATTGGTCCTGTGGGTTTTTAACACAATGCTATAGAATGGCGCTTTATACTTTCCTCTCTTTTTTTCTTTAAGTTTTCCTTTGTTTTTATTTCCTTTATTTCCTTCGTTTTCTTTTTCTTTTTGTTTAAAAACGAAATATAGTAGTTAGGCTAACTCAAGCTAGTATAACATGTGGTTATATGAACTACCATTGAAAAGTTTTATGGTCCAATTCTACAAAAGGTTATTTTCCAGGAACTTTTTTCCCTTTTTAATTAAATATTATGGAAGCCTTATGGTACATTAGATTTGATAGCTGACAAAATTTTAAAATGAAATGCTTTATAGAAGGTGATGTAAATTAAAACACCCTATACCCTGAGTATTATATATAGTGAACTACTACATGTAAATTTCCAAATTTAGTCAGCGTACTCTTTATGACATGGGGAGACGAATTGCGAGAAAAAGAAATTAATTCTAGAAATACCGATAGATGTCGCTGTATAATAGAAATTATGCTATAAAGATAGAGATAATCAGAAATATGTAATATATATAAAAAAATAAGTCAGTTCCTACTTAGGTCAACAAAGAGAAATATTACTTTAGTTACTTTTATTAAATCGATACAATTAATATAAACAATTAATCAAAAATTATACCTGGCCGAAAAAAATCAAGTTCTTATCCATAAAAAATAGATCAGAACAGACTCATAACACACATAGAGCGCGCTCAATTCGCTTAGAAATTTTAACGTCAATTGAGCCAACGCAAATGCGTGAAATTTCTACACCAGTTTGAGTAAAGCAATACCGTAAGAATTTTTTTATTATCTTTATTCTGTATTAATTTAATTCGAAAGTACTTGAAAAGGAATAAAAATATTCATTAATCAACAATATTTAATATTAAATGCATCAGATATTAAGAAAATGAAAAAAAAACGTTTGAAATAAGTAGTTTTAAAACATATTAAGCTTAACCTTCTTGTCATGGGTAAAAAGCAAACTTAATTCGTTACTTATTTGGTGACGGGGAATTGAAGATTTTTGGAAAGAAAGTTAGTTTTTAATTAATTAATAAAAAATAATAAATTATTACTAGAACTGTATTAACATCAAATATCATCCATAACAAGTTTAAGAGCCGGTTTGCTGGCACAGAGGTAGCGCGTCTTCCTCGTGTTCTGGGAGTCCCAGTTCGGGCATGGTTGTTCTTCTGTGTGATATCTATGAGATGTGTGACTGTGCCCCTTTGTATAATGGGGCTGAGAAAGCGGTTGTGGTGAGTGCGTAGCTAAGTTTCACTCTTGGCCATAGTTGGCGCTACTTCAAAAACAAGAGACTCTGATTCGGCTTAAAATAGCTGACAGAACATCATTGCACTTATCCATGGCAAGTGCTATACGCAACTACAACACAAGTTTAATAAAATATACTTGAACTTGAGAGAATGAATAAACAATATTTTATTTACGAATTCGAAAAATTAAGCTGTATATATATATATATATATATATATATATATATATATATATATATATATATATATATATATATATATATAAATTATTAAATAAAACCATTAAATAAAAAAATAAAACCATCTCATACGATACGAAAATTCTCCTTTGTAATTTCAGTTGCTATATCAGTTTGCTTTTAGCCTTCTAAGAATAAAAGAGACAAAGCAGGGAAAGAGTCATTCTTACAAACGATACTTTCGAGCTTTGTTCGTAAAGTGTTTTTATGAAAACAAAGGAAATGCTATTGTTGTGCTTCGAGTTTCGTCGAATTGAGATTTTACTCAGAGGGCCAGCAATTACTAAATTTTAGTGTATCCCGATTACAAATGTGTGTGCCGATTTGTTTATTCAATTATCTTTAAGCAAGATGGAACACCTCATACATTAAACTCTGTTTACAGCAATTTTGTCAACATTTTAGCAACATTTTATTAATGACAGAGTAATTACGTAGGCGGCAACCTAACCATTTCGTTCTTTGATTTTCGATAATTTTAGCATACTTGTTTATCGAGACATTTGATAATTTTGGCATACTTTAAGGATTATATTACTCTGAATGTAAGAAGCATTTTAATCCGCCATTTAAAATCGGCAATTGAACAAGTGGTACAGGAAATATAGATAGTCTCCCTGTAGGAATCTACAAAAAGTATCTGAAAATCCATGGAAATGCCCTAGACCGTTTCGTTCTCATTCCTTATCCAGGAGAATAATTGGAAAGTAGTGACCTCAAGTTACTGAAGCTATATGTCTATTTTCAGTTTAATTAACATTATTCAAAGGAAGCAGTAATATAAAAAACAATTAAGATGAAATCAGCTTTGCATATTTCAATGTATCATGTCAGAACCTCATTTCTTGAACGGCCAAGCGCCACGTGCTCGTGCAAGTTAAATTATATTTTTATTCATTTTGATGGATTCATTGAATGAGTCACTTTAGTATTGCAAACGATGCAAAAAAATTTGTCTCGCATTTATTGTTTTTAAAAAATATCCCATTTCCTATTTATTTCATTTCATTGGATCGCGTGCTCAAAATGACTATTTTCCAGGTTTCATTTTATGTAGTTATTAATTTTTTTTTTAAAAAAAGAGCTTTTGTAAATGAAAGAAACAGTTTATTCAACGAAACAATTAAAATGAATAAAAATATAATTAAATTTCCACGACAAGAGGTGCTTGGCCGTTCAAAAAATTACGTTCTGAAACATTGATATTCGCATAGAAGTTTTCATTTTAATCTTTTTTTACATTACTGATTCCTTTGAATAATAATAATTAAATATGAAATAGATCAATAGATATTTTTTTGTTTTATTTGCTGCAGTTATTATTTTTTTAAAAATCTGAGCTTTTGTAAAGCTCTTGCAGATAATAAAATTTCAATTTTTCGCCTACGGTTTTTTGTTTCCGACAAAAGCCTCATCCCAAAAACAACATCACATTCTGACATGATAATAAATCCATATCCATAACCGAATACGTAGCATATATTCAACATCTCAAGTTAGTTGGTTTTTGAATTTTGAACTGGTTATATTAAAAAGAAATCATAAAATACTGTGCTTCATGCAACAGACGATTTTATTCACAAAGAATATTTCAATCTAGAAAGTAACGAATTAACTTTATTCGTATTTATCCTTTATATTTGCATACTTTAAAACGTGTTAGATTAAAAGAAATCATTATACACTATGCTACAAACAAAAAGCCATTCAATTCACAGAGAATTTTTAATCTTATAAGCTAAAAATTAATTCTTATTTATCATTTATGTTTGGAGTTTTTTTTATCTGGTTAGATAAAAAATAGACCATGAAATACTATATTTCAAACAACATACGATCTAATTCACAAAGAATGCCGAATTTTTGTAAACAAGAAATTAACCCATTATTTTTGAAGATGCCAGATTTTTTCAAAAAGATTCTTTATTATCGCAATTCCAAACTATAACGATCTTCATCCAATTTTAGACTCGTATTTTGTGGGAAAGCTATTGGAACTTTAAGAACAATAGAAAAGACGATGAGCTTCCAAATGATGTCTATCGCAAAACGGAAAGTAAAGAAAAGAATAAACCATGAGGATAGGCTAGAGAAAGTATAAAATACAAAAGGGAAGAAGTATAAGAGCTATAGAGACTTACCAACTGCTTTCTTCTGAATTTTTTTTCGAACTTCAATAAGCGCCATCCGTGAAAAAGACTTCGTGGAATGGAATGGTCCCCGGAGTCTTTATCATGTAGCACTGGAATTGCGTGCTGTCTTCTTTCTTTTCTTTTCTTTTTCTCTTTTTCTTTTTGAACAATAGTCCTCCTGTTGATTCAGGCAAATGTAATAGCTGCTAGGATGGACTACCTTTTGAAATTTCCTCTTTGCTTTTCGATTGCTAGAAAAGATTTTTTTTTTAAATTTAGGTTTTGATAACACATTGAGCTTACGAAAAGAACATTAAAATTTGAAAAAAAGATACTCTTTCTTTTAAAAGTTTTGAATAAATTGGAGAATTTTTTTAAACATTGTGTGAGAATAAACTGAAATCAATAATGAAAGTTTGTTTTGTTTGAATGAAATAAAGTTTCTGTGCATTAAAATTCTGAATAGTATGCTAATACTTAGAAAAATAGGTCAGCTTTTTTTGGCAAGTCAGTAATATACATAAAACAAATTAATCAATTCATACTTACTTAAATTCTTATTACTGAAAATTGGTTTTGTTTGAATGTAATAAAATTTATAAGCATTATAATAATGAATAGTATGTTAATACTCAGAAAAAATGTGTCACCTTTATTAACAAACAAGTAATATATAAAAACATTTTTTAAAGAAATCATATAGACTGTTTGGTATAGCTTTGGATTCGCATTCCTTGGGCTAAGAGTTCGAACAACATATATAGAAAAGTGATTGGAAAATTGCCAGGAAATTCACTTTCTATTTTGCCGCTTAATATTGAGATTCTGTCATATTTATATTAATTGTAATTATTTAACAAAAAGTCAATAAAATAAAATACTCCTTCGTTAACCTAAGTAGGAATTGATTTTAAAAATTGTTTTAATATTACTTGTTAAATATGTTAATACTAATATTGAAAATATAACCTTTTTTCAAAATTTTCAGTCCAATTATAGTCGCATGTCTTAAAACGTTTTGGATAACTTAAAATGTTAATAAATCAAATAAACACAACTTTAAATATACAACTTATGCAGCCAATCTGTCAATTCGAGTACTTAAGCATACGTCAGGTTTCCTTTTATTTATTCAAAATAGAGGTAAGCGAAAGTTGAAAAGAGATGTTTATAGTTATCAATAATTTGGATTTTGAATGTAAGGGACATAGAAAACGTTAAAAAAACTATCGGTAAAAGATATTAATATAAAGATTAAAATGAAAACTCCTATGCATGTTTTCAATGAATTATGTCAGAACATCATTTCTTGAATGGCCAAGCACCACGTGTTAAAGCAAGTTGAATTATATTTTTATTCATTTTAATCATTTCGTTGAATGAGTCATATTAGTATTGCAAACGATCCAAAAAAACTTTGTTTCGAATTTATTGTTTAAAAGAAATATCACATTTCCCATTTATTTCATTTCATATAATCACGTGCACAACATAACATTTTCCTTTTTATTTTATGTAGTCATTAACTTACTTCTATTAATCAGAGCTTTTGTAAATGAAAGAAACAGTCTAATCAAAGAAGCAATTAAAATGAAAAAAATATATATAATTTAAATTACACGATCACGTTTCGCTTGGCCGTTCCAGAAATGACGTTCTGACATGATACATTGAAAAATGCATAGCAGATTTCATTTTAATCTTTTTACATTGATTCCTTTGAATAATATTAATTAAATTAAAAATAGATCAATAGATTTTATTTGCTGTATTATTTTTTGTTTTGTTTGCTATAGTCATTAATTTTTTAAACAGATTTTTTTAAATACAATGACAACGCGTTATTAAAAGTAGATATTTGTGATGTTCAAGCAGATAATAAAATAATTTCTTTTCACCTACGTTTTTTTGTTGATGCCAAAAACCGCATCCAAAAACCATGTTCTGACATAATAATAAATCAATATTCATAACCGAATACGAAGCATATATTCACCATCTCAAGATAGTAACAGTATTGGATGATTCATTTAAGAAACACAATCTATTAATAGGTCTAACATGGCCTCTTAAATATTTTGAATTTTTTTGTATAATTAATATCAATTTGATAGCTGTAATGTATATGTATTTATTGCTAACATAATGTTTCAGTAAATGTTCTATTCAGTTCATGCAATTTCAAACGTATGTGCCTCATACTGACTCGAGTTGCTGAATTAATGCTCATTAAAATCAGTGCCTGACGAGGGCGAATGCAGCTGCGACTCTGCTTTCATCACGAAAACGAGATTTCGAGTTTCTCTTGTATGGCTCCAGAAATGTAAGCCTTGCACTTGAGGGGCTGGCCTGAGCCTTTGCAGTTAATGGGTTTGGTTATAATTGGCCCTGCCTTTGGCATATTAAATAACTGAAACGAAGTAGGTTAACTCTATTAGAAATTATCACTGAAAATTAGTATAAAGGTTTGATGTGTGACGAGAAAGTGAGCAATATTTATGTTCAAGATTATGTAATACATATGAAATGTAGATTTATTTGCCCAATTTTGTAATAATCATAAGGTATTTGAACTGAAATGGGCCGACTCGAATAACAACTTTTTTGGGTTTTTTTGCATTCTTTAACGATTAATTACATTGATTTTGATGGCATAAATTTATTATTAAATAAATAACAATATGGAATAAAAAATAACAATATGGATCTTAAATCTTCACTTTTGTAATTAAATAAAATTAATTATGCTTAGTGATACTTTTCTCGTTCTAAATGTGGGTGATTTGTTTTAAATAATTAAAAGATAAAGTTTAATTTGGGAAGCTCCATTATGATAGAAGTTGAGACAGCATTTAAAACATTTAAGGCGACCAGGGATCTTTAAAATGATTTTTCGCAATTTTTATCTTAGCAATTTGAAAATTTACAAGCATTAGGAGTAGCACTATAGGATATGACACACACAGTTTTAAAGCCATTTTTAATTTATTTATGAGTTGAGGTTATTATAATATAATATTAGCTATAAATAACGTTAATGAAAAATGTTCCAAGGGCTCCAAATTTATTCGAAAGAATTCCGATTTTTGTTATCATTTACTCCAACCCTTTTGGAACAAAAGTTGAGATTAATCTTTAAGTTTGAGTACGAAATATAAAAATTAACCAATGTAATGACTCAAAACTACTTATTTTTTAAAAGAAAGCTTAAATAATTTTGAGTTATTACATTGGTTAATTTTCATATTTCGTACTCAAACTTTAAGATTAGTCCCAACTTTTGTTCCTAAATGGAATTAGAGTAAATAATAAGAAAAATCGAAAATCTTTCGAATAAACTTTTAGCTCTTGGAACGTTTTTCGTTAATGTTATTTATCGCTAATATTATATTATATTATATTAGCCCTTCTAACTGACAAATAAACTAATATAACACGTTATAATTGTGTGTGTCATCTCCTATTGTGTTTTAATACTTGTAAAATTTCAAATTATAAAGGTGAAAGTTGAAAAAAGTCATTTTAAAGGTCACTTGTTGTCTTTAACACTGTAAAGGCTGGTATTAAGATAGAAAATGGGGAAAAAGATGGTAAGTAAGAAATGATACAGCCTTAAGCGAAGTGAAACATTAAAAATCTTGTAACGTTAAGATTTTTTTTTTCAATTTCAGTGTAATAAAATAAGATGCATTAAATTGGTAACATAATTCTATATGTTGTTAAATTTAAAAATGAAAGTCGAAAGTATATATTTTTTTAAAAATCATCCTACAAGATCTCCTATGAAAAAAAGGTAGATGCGTTTGATTTTTTGAAAAAAAAAAAAAATAATTTCTTCAAATGTCGATGTATATAGAAATCATTTCATTCATTAAAATGTGCGAAATCTTATACATCATTATCTACAATCTGTACTGAAGCCGAAAGAAAAAACTACATGTTTTGGACAACTTTTCATTTTTTTCTAGAATCTCACAACATAGGACAGCAAAACACAGAACAAACAACTACATTACTTACAACAATTAATAGTATAAAAATACAGTTCATAACTAAAAAGTCAACACATCATCCCGGCGACACGAACAGACTATTACTTTCTCGTCTTGATAGCTAATCTTTCTCACAGTTCGTCTCGGCTACCACGCCATCTGGCGGCCAAAAGTAAAATTATCCTTCCACGGAAGCTGATAAAGATTAGTTCCTCACGTCTTTTAAGTACGTTATGCATCTTTTAAACATATTATTTTTTAAGCAATAATATTAATTTTTATCCTGTAAATTCTATACTTTTTGAAGTTCAAAGTACAAGATATTTATATTTTTTTAAAATAACGTTTTTATTAGTATATTAAAATAAGTTTACAGTTATCATCAAACCTATGTAGATATCATATGCTAATTGAGGATTAGATTTATTCCTTTTTTTCTAACTGTTCAGATTTTTGATTATGAATATGAAATTTTATCGCATCACAACACATAGTTTATTTGTTGTTAAAAATAAATATTTTAAGAAACAGCTATTATCTACGTATTTATAGTTCAAAGCGATTATTTATTCTATATACCTTAAGTTTTTTTAATTAATTTTTACTTGCCGAAATTTCTCCTAATTTAAATTTGAAATTTCGGCAGGTTTCCTTGTCGAAAATATTCCAATTCGTTTATTATAAAAATTATCATTCTTGTACTTTAAATTTTTTTCATATCTTCTAGTAAATAAATCGTCTAAATTGAACCAAATTTTGCACATTTATAAAGTAAAATTTTATAATAAATATTAAAATTTGCAAAAGTTGAATAATTATTCATCTATTTAAAATTCAACTGAATTTTTTCTATAACATTAACTTTAGAACAAATTAGTTCACAAAAAATAAATTTAGAAAATTTTAAATTGAAATCTTTATATTTTCAATGAAATCAGTTTTATTTTATTAAATATTCTTTCTCAGTGTAATATTGTTTCCAAAATTAGATATCCATTTGAAAAGATGAGAATTTGTTTTTAATTTTCATAAAATTAGAAAATTAGAAGATATTTTTATTATTGTAAAACAAATACATATGCGATGGGAAATTGTCAAAACTCATTTGCAGATTTCAAGTTTAGGAAGAGACGATAAACAATTTATATCAAATGCAATCATCATTTTGTTTTATTTTCAAGTTATTATTGAGGAAAAATAATTATTAAACTAATTAACTTAAAATGTATTGCAAAAATATTCTTATATTTCAGTTCAACTGAATAAAAGTAAGTAGCATTTACAATTAATAATGTCTGAATGAATTGATCTAACATCGTTTTCTTTTTACCATTCTTTTTCAAATGTTTATTTAGAATTTTAAATAAAATTATGCCAGACGATAAAAAATATATTCATCCTATCACGTTTGAAGCAAAAAAAGTTTTATATTCCAAATAATATGTGTGAAATAAATTTAATCCCTTTCAAGGCTGGGTAATAGAATGTAGATAGTCATATAGTAGAAATATAAAGATAAACAATCGCGTATATTGGAGTCTAACCAAATCTTCCAAATATTTTGTACCCTTCAGATAACGGGGTTTTAGTGTCGTGGTGTCTAGAGTTTTTATAATATTTACGCGTTCAGTTTGAAAACTAAAATAAAATATTGCAAACGAATGATCAAGAGACTTCTTTAAAAATATAAGAATTTATTTAGAGTTTAAGGGAAAAATTTACAAAAGGGAGTATTTACAGAAAAAATATTAAATATAATAAAATATGGAGATATTAAACAAAAAGAAAGTTAGATCATTTCCTCTATGAGGATGTTAGAAGTAACAAAAACATTATGTGACTGAAAACATATTACCGCGTAGCTTTGCGAGTGAGAAATGCTGACGCTTGGAAACGTCTTTATCGTACCGTGGTTAGTAGGCCTCTGCCTTAATATTAATTGTGAAAGTTTTACAAAATCTCGATAGATGGCGTTGTTCTGAAATGTTGAATTAATTAAAATTATCGTCCTCTGGGAAATGATTCAAATTTTACAATTATCGCTTTAAATTACGTCTACAATCGGATTTTGAGACAATAAAAAATGAAAGCTAAAATTATGGTTAAAAAAATAGCTCCATGGGATATCCTACATATATAAATAAAAAAGTATACTTTAATATAGATATAAAAAGGTAAAGAATCATATAGAAATATAAAGAAACCCAATTGCAAAATATTGATAAATCTGTTTTGCAGTTATCTTGATGATAATGTCTCTGTAAAATATCATTGGAAATATTGTCAAATATATATAATATTTCCGCCATAAACTTTCAATTTTCAATCTATTTCGATTATATGTCAGATATTATTGACAGAATATTAGCCTATCTAGTCATTCATATTTTGCAGTAAAATAATGTACAATAATTGAAATTTTATTATAAAATTTGCAAAGGACAGGTATTATGATGCTATTCAAAAGAAGGACTCATAAATGCTTTTCATTTAACCATAGATTACATTTTTTTTCAATCAACAAGAGAAAATTGAATTTTTTCTCTGAGACGAAGAAAAAAAAAACAAAAAACACTGCACGCAATTTCAACACAACGTGCTAAAAACCCATGGGACCGATCTATTCCAGGAAGAGATCCTCACGAATGGCGGTTATTTCCACATACTCAGCATGGTGTTGGAAAAAAAATTGGAATTCTGTTGGCAAGTCGCTATATTTTTTTACAACTTCATTTCTTCTTTTTTAAAGGCTTATCCCGTAATCTTTTATTTTATTTATTTATATGTTGCTTTCCGTAGATAGCCTATTTTGTGTTTTTGCTCTTTTTTATTGGAGTTGAAATTCATTTCATGCAAAAGTTCCATTTCTTTGAGATTGTACATAGATAATAAAAGAAAGTAGCTAGGAAATGTAGAATATGAGGTTTTAATTATCTGTAAATAGTATACAATGAAATCTCCTGAAAACATCCGTATGTTTGAATCTCAAAAACTAGATAAACAGTTAACGGATATTGGAGATGTGGATACTATTTGCTAGAGCATTTATTCCAAGATGTTTTAATACATTAAAATCATATAAAAATATAAAGGAGAGTTTTATAATTGAAATTCTAACATATCTGAGCATGAACAAAAACTTGAAACGGCGCATGTGCAAATAGCAAGAGCTGTGGTATACTTATACGATACGTTTCTTTGTTTACGTTTGTTTTTAATCAGTTATTCAAATATCATCTTTGAATACTAGAAGGTAAAGGACATAGTAGCTATAAGTCCGAAGCACGGAAAGCATATCAATCAAATCTCATTATGCCGAAAAGAAGGAAATCAAACCTCGAAATAATCGCATATGTTTCGTCTACGGACATATCATATTTTTACCTTTTCAACAATCTAAATATTTCTGAATTTGTGCCATAAAAACCTGTTTTTCAGCTATTTTTGATAATTTCTAAATATATTCTGATGCTTGTTTGATGTTGCGTAACATGGCCATGTCATATAAAGTGGAGGCTAGATTTAAGTCGAAAGCTAATTGATCTTTCTTGTTGTCAAAGTCGTAGTCAGTGGTAACGGTGGGGTCGGTTCCACACAAGAAGTGCAACACAGACGCTTAGAAAAGAAGTGTCAGCATCGTTTTTCTTATCTGACAAGGGTTCAAAAATACAATATTTACTAAAACTATTTATTATGCTATTTTCATAGAGAATACAAACATATTTGATTAAATTAGCTTTGGCTTAGTTAATCAACAGTCATCTTTTTGTGCATCAAATCAAAGTAAGAATTTCTATAACTGCATGATTGATAAAATGATACTGGACTTCGTCGGTGGTATATTTTCAATGGAATCAACTAGGAAATTCAAATCCTATTGACATCGACGCTTTGTTACTTGGGTGTGCTGCCAAAAGAATGATGCAACTAAATGATGACGGTCATTCAGTTGCCACTTACGTACTTATACTTCGTTACTTATGGCCAATTCTTCTGTTACTTATGCTTCAATTGTTTTGGCTTTGTAAACCATTTAAAACATCTGGTAAGTCGTTGTAATCCAAAATCGTTATTGATTTAAAACGCAGCCCCTTTACAGAATATTCTTACTATTTCCTAGAACACACTACGGTCAACTATGGAACATGCCATCTTACGATCCCAGATGGTAGCGGAAAATGATGTCCGTCATGTTGAACATGTTTTGTTGTAATTAATATTATTAAAAGCATGCTAAATGTATAAGTCTTTTAAAAAACTGCAATAGTGGCAAAATTTTGAACTATTTTTTTGTTAGTTCAAACAAATTTCATCCCCTTTATTATCTCCTATACATTTTTTCATAAATTTCTGAACAATAATTTCACCTATAGACAACTTTAAAGTAGGGTCGTTTAATTATGGACATTCTGAATTTTTAGATATTTATGAATACTATTTGTTAGTAAAATTTGTGAAAATATTTACTATTAAGTGCTCATTAAAATTCCAAGAATTCGTATTAAGTCATATTATGACTCGTTTTATGATCTCAAACAAATTATCTTCCTTTTATTATGTCCTATACAAAGTTTCATAACATTCTGAGCAATAGTTTCGCCTGTAGACACTTTAAAGAAGGGTCGTTTAGTTATGGACCCTCTGCACATAAGATTACCATCATCAACTTTCGTTAATTAATCTATCAAAACCAAAAAATGAGTTCTTTTTAACAGGGTAATATCCCGTCTAGATATTCATTACCTTCTCAAACATTTAAATAAAATGTAATGCACATTTTATTATAAAATTCACAAAGAACAGGCATTATGATGCCATTCAAAAGAAAGTCGTACTCTTGGAAGAAAGACTCATGAAAGAAATGCCTTTCATAGAGCCACATATGACATTTGTTTTACATTTGTTTGTCATATTACATTTGTATTACATTTGTTTGAAATAATCAGCCCTAAAACGTCGTAATCTTAACCTTATTGGCATGGGAGAAAAGTAAACTGAATTCGTTACTTATTTGGGGGTTGGGAAATAAAAAATTTGGGAGAGAAAGTATGTTCTTTAAGTAATGAATAAAATATAATTAATTACTACGACAACTGCATTAACATCAAATGTCATCCACTACAAGTTTAAGAGTCGGCTTAAATTTCTAGTCTTTGACAAATAATATCATACAATTTGAATTAAATACCTTTGGATATTAATACCGGGATATGAGTAAAAATAACATAGGGTGATTTACAGTAAAAAAATTCATGTAGCTGGCTTTCTGGCATAGAGGTAGAGCGTCTTCCTCGTGTTTTAGGAGTTCCGGGTTTGAGTCCCGGTTTGAGCATGGTTGTTCCTTTGTGTGCTATCTAAGAGATGTGTAACTATGCCCCCCCTGTAAAAAGGAGCTGTGCAATCGACTTTCTTGAGGGTGTAGCTAAGTCGTACTCTTGGCCATAATTGGCCCTACTACAAAACAAGAGACGCTCATTCTGTTTAAAATCGCTAACAAACCGTCAGCTCTCTTATCCATGACAAGTGCCATAAGTAACAACAACATAAGCTCAAGAAAATTTACTTATTACTTAATTTAATCATTTAAATAAAATGTAATGCATTTTATATTAAAATTTACGAGGAACAGACATTATAATACTAGTCTAAAGAAAGACTCATAAATGCTATTCATATAGCCACAGATTACATTTGTTTCAATCAGCAAGAGAGAAGTGAATTTCTTTTCCCGGACGAAAATAAGCAGAAAAGAAAAGAAAAACACGGCACGCAATTTCAACGCAACTTCCTAAAAACCCACGGGACCAATCCATTCCGGGAAGAGATCTTCTTCGCGAATGGTGCTTATCACCACATACTAGCAGGGAGGTAAGAAAGAAAAATTTAGTGGAATTCTGTTGGCAAGTCGATATACATTTTCTTTTCTTTCTTTTTTAAGGCTTGCCCATAATCTATTCTATCAGTTCTTTATTTCCTGCTTTGCGTAGATGCCGTAGGACATTCCTTTGTTCTTTTTTATTGCAGTTTCAATTCTTTTCATATAAAATATAAAACTATGAGATTCTATGCAAAGAATATATGAAAGCAACGAGAATATTTGGCATATTCTCACTGCTTGGAGTGAGAATGATCCATTTGAGATTATGTAAATTTGGAAAATATTTGAAGCAGATTTGGAATATTTGACTGTTTTGTAGTATTGTATACAGTGGCTCGAATAATTTAGAGTACTTCTGTAAAGAAGTCGTAAAACTTATCTCCCTTTGAATAGACACATGTTCGAACATTGTTACTTCTGGCCAGTGGTGAGACGATTCCTTCATTGGTGATGACCTTTGTGCTTCTCCCACTTTGATGTTACCCTTTGGACTTGAATGGAGTCAGATAAGGGAGCACACATGTGTTTGCGGCTCTTTGAAGAAGGAATCCGTGTCAAAACACCAGATGTAGCTATTTTTTCTATTAACCACTCAAACTGTGATAAAGTTCCGATAATGAACAGAACATGCGTTTATGGCCCTTTGAACAAAGAAGTACTGAGACCCCCAAATGCGAATTCTTCCTTATTGTGAAGCTTCTGCTAGGAACATGGAGTAGTAGAAAATAGTCTCATGGTTACGACTGACCATTGGGAATATTTCTGAAGGATTATTGGATGACCAGCATCTCCAGAGTGTCAATGCGAACCTAAGAGGTGGAGTTTAACCGAGGATAAAATGGAAGGTTTTGGAAGGAAGAGAGAACGAGTCCAGCTGAACCAGCTGGAGACTGGACGAGAGCTGATACGACGAGGAGCCGTGGTGATCCGAGACGAGCTGTGAGCTAAGCTGAAGAGTTGGACAGTTGAAGAGATACCACGTGATCTCTATTTTATTGATTAAGGATGTACCGGAAGTAATCCGTAGATCCTCTTGAGCTACTGCAGTAACTGGATAAGCTGACAGCCGTTTAATTTTGCCTTGTGATAATCGTGGAACTATTATCTCAGGTGTAAATATTTCCCAGCATATTAATCTTGAGGACATATTGTTGTTTTTTGTTATTGTATAAACCTGCAAATAAAACATTCATGTTTAAACGCTACCTGTTTATTTGATCGACCAGGATCAAGTCATTGCACTTCCTACTTTTACTTGATAAATTTGACTTTCGTTATAAATAATACATTACCGAGGCGTGAAAACGTGTCTTTATTTTTACGCATAATAAGTGGTTTAATTTAAAGTTAAAAATAAAGGAAAATCGACGAAAATCTCTAAACATAAAAAATTCAGAAGCAATTTTTATATTATACTCAGATTTTTACTTCAAAAGTTCGATAATACGCTAACAAAAAATTGTAATATCTCGTAAAGAAAGAAAGAAAGTGTCAATATTTAATCGCATGTCTATTGGGTTTTATAATGGTTTTTAAACATCGTGGTACCGATTTGATGACATTACTGTCGTAGTACCGATTGGCCCCGAACAGAATGTACGTAACGTCCCAAGTACATTCTGTTCGGGTAGTCATTTTAAACTGCTCACAGAGCATCAAATTTAACATAGTTTTAAGCATAAAATGACACCTAAAGCTAATTTCGTTAGAATGATTTAGGCGAAGACAATCCTAATTCACACACACATGCATTTACGGACATTTATATCTGTCCTATATCCTCTAGAAGTTTGTAAATCAGATGGCGATAAAAGACGGATCAACATCAAGGAAACGAATGTGTTACATTTTCACTGACCTTTATTAAAAACATATACTTCTCATTTGTAATTATTAATTCTTTAGAAACGTTATCTAGCCACTAGAGTTATTCTCTTTAAATTGTTATACTTCTAGAAGTTTCTAGTTATTCTTTTAGAAGTTTGTAATAGTGATGGTCATAACGGGTGGATCAACATATGGATTACAAATGTTATAATTTCTCTTATATTTATTAAAAATTTACATTCCATATTTCCAATTATTAAGCACTCATGTAATTACTAGTTCCTGAAATATTTTTTCAATTATTTGTATACATTTTCCAGGGTATGCTCATGTATGCTTGTAGTAATTAACAAACATCAAGAAATGAGACAGTGAAAATTTTGCCTCAATCGACTGACTTCTGGACACTTAAGAAGGAAATTGACTGAAATATCAGGATATATTTTATTTTCAATTAATTTGTAAAACAAACAAAATAGAAACCTTACGAAAATTAATAGAAAATATACTTGCTATGATCTGTTTGAAATATATTAACATAAAAAATAGAATTGCTCCACTTTTACGTTTCAAAAGGATCGCAGTAATATTGGTCTATAAAGAGAGATACGTAAATAACGGGAACTACTCACTTTAATTGCCGTTTAAGTCTTGTCTGAGGGCTCCTAATAAAAAGAGCAGTAAATAAAGAATAAAGACCAAAGACAGAAAATCAGCTTAAGTGGGTTGAATATCTTGGAACAAACGATAAGTAGTCTGATTAAGAGATTTGTACAAATGTCTGAATCGTCATGGTGATTATGTTGTTGAAAATACTTTCCGTAATAAAGTCATTTTATTCCTTATTAATTATGTATGATTTAATAGTGTTTCTATGAAGGAAAACCCCATTTGCGTGAAGAAAAATAAAATTTGGTACTATACATATTCTGAATTGTATGAATACGGAATTCCATTGAAATTGAAGGAGGGAAATGGAAAATGCAATTAGTGAAAAACTGCAAATTTTACAAAAAAGCAAAAATAAGCTTCATGTAAATTTTGCATTTATTTCTTTTACCATGTCATTGGTACTTAACTAGTTCCATTTTCCAGTTTTATGTAGTAATAATGCTTTATGTAAAGCACATAGAGCGATAATGCAGTCGTATCAGACGCAAAAAATCCGCACTTGTAACACTAACAAAAGCAAACGGAAAATTATTCAACAGGAATAACCACTTTGAATAGGTAATATTTCTCATTTTGCGATGGGTAATTTAAATAGAGAATTTTTGCTCTATTTCACGCTAAAAATAATATAATTTCTGAGCAGATTATCTAACTTTCCAACTTTTACAAAGATAGCGTCAAGATTCCTGTATTTTCCAGAAAATTTAATTCTTCCACCAAAATTGCCAAATAATCGGCAAAAACGATTATTCATATTTCTTCTGTTTATTACCCATTAAGGATGTCTGCAAATATGTCTTTTCAACGATGAGATGCGCCTTTCAAGAAAGCCTTATCAAAAGCGATTGAATAAAGGTAGTTACAAGATTCTTGTATTTTCTAGAACTTTCAGTCTTACCACTAAAATCGCCAAATAGTTGCCAACAGTGATGATTACTGATACTTTATACATTCAATGTCCACTGAAAGTGTTTGTAACTTAATTTTTTTCGCCTTAGATTAGTATTGCAGGAAAACATAGTTGCAATATCGTAACAGTATATTCTCTAAAACTCATATCTAGATATTTAAGCGAACGTTAAAATTTACTGTCATAGTTTCTAATTAATTACTTTGGATGCTTCCACATGGTTCCCAAGTGGAAAACTTGAGTATTTACATTAAGTTTTTCATTTTTTTAAAGATTTTGGTCCATATTAGGTTTTTATTTTTAATTTCTATTGTCTCTCAATAAAAAATATTTCATATGCGCCATCTTCAAGTTAAATTGTGATAATAATTAAAATATGAATACTTTTTTATAATTGAAAAATCAGTTATGTTTAAAATACTTATATTTTATCTTTACTTATAATAAAGCACAATGTGTGTGTGTGTGTGTGTGTGTGTGTGTGTGTGTGTGTGTGTGTGTGTGTGTGGGTGTGTGTGTGTGTGTGTGTGTGTGTGTGTGTGTGTGTGTGTGTGTGTGTGTGTGTGTGTGTGTGTGTGTGTGTGTGTGTGTGTGTGTGTGTGTGTGTGTGTGTGTGTGCGTGTGTGTGTGTGTGTGTGTGTGTGTGTGTTTGTGTGTGTTGGCATTCTACAGGTCAGACTGTACTACCTACAGCTACCAAATTTGGTATATGTATACCTTGGGGGCCGATAATGTGCACCTCGGAGCCCTTTTTCAAATTTTTAATTAGCATTTTAATTAATTAAAAAATAAGCGACATTTGAGGTTTTTTCGCTATAACTTCCGAAAATATTACAGAGCAAAATTGATTTTTCTATTAAGTTAAAGCTCAAAAAATTAGCTTTTCAATGATACCGAAGTTTAGACTGATAAATTAAAACTGTAATTTTAATGAATTGTTAAACATCACATTTAATCGTATTTTTCAATTATTTATTTCGCATAAAATAAAAACTAAATTTTATCTTCACGTGGATCTCAAAAAAAAATCTGCTTTTATTTATATGTTGCCATCACATTTCCAGAAGTTCTGATTTTAAAAAAAATTAATTACAACAAAAAAAAAACAGAAAAATATAATTTCCATCACGTGATTATATGAAATGAAATAAACAGGAAATGTGATATTTTTAAGCAATAAATGCAAGAGAAAAAATGTTTTTGATCATTTGCAATATCAAAATTAACAATTCCATTAAAGAATTAAAATAAATATAAAAAAATAAAAATACATTACAAAAGTTCTATAGTTAAAACTGAAAAAGAAATTTTTAGAAAAGTACCAAGCGATAATCTTCTGAGAGCGAGATTAATTATTTAAAAGCAAGAAATCTTAAACGAACTTGAAGATGATGCAATTTTAAAGAAACGACGAGCAAAAGGCAATTGATAATAAATACAAGTATTTTTGCATTCTTTTTTTAAACTTTTAAAACAAAACATGTTTTGAATTGTTTCTTTTAATTATGTGAAGATATATTGTGCAAATCATAGAATTCGCCTTCGTGATTGTAATTTATCTCCGCATTTTAATGAATCATTCGAAATAAAAACGCATCTACTTTCAACGAAGCATGCGTAATATTAAAGCTATACTGGTAAAAACAGGTCAGCTATTTGAAAACGCATTATATTTCTAACAAGTATACGTAATAATTAGCGATGCAAAAGTTGTTAAATCATATAAATATATTTTTTACCCGCAGAGATTGACAAAAAATTGATTGAACCCTTTCGTCGGCATTAATATTGGGCGAACCAACTGGTCGCAAATGGCGGCTAGTCTTAAATAAATTATTATATTTTAGACTTTTTTAGTATAAATATCTAAAATTTAATAATTATATCATATCATTTACAGTAAATATCTCACATTTTTTACAACCTAAAGTTCATTGTCATTTAATAGCCCAGGGAAAAAAGCATCATTTTTCAACTTTTGTAATTTTATTTCTATCCGTCTTAACCATTATAGAATCTTTAAAAAAAAACAAGAAAATTGAGAGACGAAAACTTGAGTTCAAAGAACTCGAGTAGATACAAAAAAAATATTCCAAAATGATGTCATAGCTATCTGAAAAAGAAAATAAAGGAAAGAACAAGAATGGAAAAGGAGAATGGAAACTCTATATAAAAAGATAGCAGGTTGGCAACAGTATTCTTCAATTTTTTCGTCTGGTCGAACCATGTAACATTCGGCCCAGTTAGCAAAGAAAACTTCTATGTGAAATAAATTGGTCCTGTGGGTTTTTAACACATTGCTATAGAATGGCGCTTTATACTTTCCTCTCTTTTTTTTTATTTCAGTTTCCCTTTGTTTTCATTTTTTTTATTTCCTTCGTTTTTTTTCTTTTTGTTTAAAAACGAAATATAGTAGTTAGGATAACTCAGGCTAGTATAACATGTGGTTATATGAATTGGCATTGAAAAGTTTTATGGTCCAATTCTACAAAATGTTTTTTTCCAGGAACTTTTTTCCCTTTTTATTAGATATTATGGAAGCCTTATGGTACATTAGATTTGATAGCTGCGAAAATTTTAAAATGAAATGTTTTATAGAAGGTGATAAAAATTAAAAAAAAACTTCTGATCTGAGTACTATATATAGGGAACAAATGATTGTAAAGCTCCAAATTTAGTCAGGGTACTATTCCTGACGTGCAGAAACGGTTTGCGTGAAAAAGAAATTAGTTCCAGAAAACACCGATAGATGCCACTGTATAACAGAAAACACGTTATAAAGACATAAATACTCAGAAACAAGTTTATATATATATATATATATAT
>JAOUZG010017540.1:605887-629242 GCA_026289955.1 Argiope argentata
CATGGAAAGGGATTTTAGCTTAGAGGAAGTTTTCTTTTCTCTCGGCGAACTATAATATTTGAAGTTACATTTAGAATGATTTGAGGATTCATCGAAGTGGAAATGAGAAAGATTTTGGAATATTTCTTGACTGACAGAATAAGAACTATTCAATGATGACATATATTCCTTAGTAGAAATAGCTAATTAAAATGATAATGTTAGCGAAGACACAAAACACCAGGAGAGAGAAAACTGGTTCATGGAAAGTGAGTTTAGCTCAGGGGAAGTTTTCATTTCTGTTGGCGAGCTTAATATTTGAAATTACATTTAGAGTGATTGAGGAATCTTTCTTGACTGACAGAATAAGATCTATTCAATTATGAAATGAATTCCTAAATATTATGAGATTGCTAATTAAAATGAGCTTGTTAGTGAAGACACAATTAGTTTTATATTTTTCTGTCTTGAAACAAAATACAAATGGACCATTGCTTAACGCTCACAAGAAAGATGCACCTTCGGATAATTCTATCAGACGCTGGTTAACCCAATTTTAGCAAACTGGTAGCGTTCTACACTGAAAGCGAGCGGGAAGACCGAGCACTTCGATCAGATAGTCCAAATGCGAATGTTTGGTGCCCTTTATCACATACCAAAGTTATTGGATCTTTCTCCTTTGCTGAAACAACAATAAACTGTATTACATCCTTGACATGGCGGAGATGTATGCCGTTCCTCAGTTGCAGCAACATCAGCCAGATGTGATATTTCATCAGGATGGTGCACCCCCCCCCACATTGGGACATGATTGCACGTGACACTTTAGACGAGAGCTTTCCCGACAGATGGTGTGGAAGAGGTGGACCAATCCCATGGCCTCCGAGATCACCAGATATAACACCCTTGGACATTTCTATGAGGTTTTGTCACGAGCATTGTGTAGAAGACACTTATATCTCCCCTTGATTAACTGGAGCGCATAATTGCTACTGCGATCCAAAATGTTACACCAAAAATCCTGGAGAAAATCGAATTGGAAGGATTCACTTGGAGGGAAATCGAATTCCGTCTCGATGTGTTACGAGCCACGAAGGGCAACCATGTGTAAATTCATTAAATTTTTTGAATATATATCTTATACTATAATACGAGGAATGGTTGTCAAGTCGAAAATCGCCCCAGAATTAATAAACTCCGGTAAACTTGGGGGTCTGGGGTTTTTGGCCACGAGGAATCGATTGGCGCCGGTTTTGAAGCGCTACGGTTGAGCAGTTTGGAGTTACAGATAGGATATTTTCAAACTTTATTAGTTCGCCATAATGGCTACTTAAATTTTCAAGTGGTAACGTGCTGCCATCTATAGCCAATATGCCATCTATATTAATATTCATATATATATATATTTCATTTCATGCAGACACGTGATGAAAATTGCATTTTTATATGTTTAATGCGCAATAATAATTTATTTTTTTAAATTTGAGTTTTTGTCAATCTGATGGCAACATATTAATAAGATAATTTTTTCCATTTTATTCGTAACGCATGCTTGGAGCTTAAGTTTTAATTTTATCTTATACTATAATACGAGGAATGGTCGCCAAGTCGACAATCGCCCCTCGTTTCCGACATTTCAACATTCATCAGAAAAAAATAAGGATAACTTTGATATTTTTTATAGTTTTTTGTTATCAATTACATTTTATTTCCTATGACTTTTCAAACTTTACCTTTGTATAGAATAGTTCCCTTTCCAAACTCTAACTTTGTTTAGAATAGTTTACAATGGTGCATTTTGACCGGTTATCTTTTCACCAATGGTTTCACAAATTTTCTTATGGCATGTATTGTTTTGATAAATCACAATTGAAAATTTAAATATTCGAGTTAGCTTCGATACCTGTTTTCTCCGAGCGGAGCTCGGTCACCCCCCGGTTTATAAAATTCTTGAGTTGTAATTTACGAATACGTAGTCGGTTTTTGCGAAATATTTTTTATTCGAAAGCAATGAGGTACGGAAACCCCAACAATATTCAATGAATACCCATTATTTTGTTTAAAATTCAACAGGAACCTTCAAATTTGTGTTATGAATCGTAAATAAATTCATTTCATGTTTTTCAAAGTGTTTTTCAGTTATCTTTGTCACAGACGGACAGGTGGACATTTTAACAAATTTTTTTTTTTTTTAAATTTAAAGATATCTAAGATTTGGAGATTATCAAAATCGAATTTTTTGACAAGTAAAATACATTCTGTATACATCTTATGCTAAAACGTAAAGAAATTTATGATTTTGTCAAATCTTGAGCAAAAAGCAACAAGAAACTTCAGCTTTGAAAAATAATTATTGGAGATTGTTTATAGAAATTACTGATCTTAAATTACTTTTAAACTGTTAACTAGCTTGTAAAAAAGTAAATTAGAAAATGACCGCTAATCAAACAAATCATCTTAATAAAAGGCTATCATTTTGTATGACAAAATATAAAATATTTCATCTTTTTACCATTATTTGCGTTAAAAAAACTTTCTTTTTATATTTTATATTAAAACTAGATTAAATTTATTTAATCTATCTCAGAGAAATGGGGCTTTTAAGGGTTTTTTTTTCAATTTTTGACTGATACAAAAAACCATAAAATGAATAGATCTTCCAAATCTGAATCAATATTTAAGTAAAGAGAAGAAAAATATTATTTTCATGAGCTATTCATTTTTGAAGCATATTCATCAGACTCATACAGTTTATTAGACAAAATAACGGTCTTTTCAAATAAGAAAAAAATTATTCAACAAATATCCTTCAAATAAATTGGTTTGTCGATTGAAATCCGAAGCTAAATTAAAATTACTTTTATATCTTATAGAAATAGGGCATACTAAAAGGAATAAGATTTTAGACATTTAATCTTAATAGTAACTCAACTTTAAAATTTTTATTTAGAAATATTTCAATCATTATTTTCGTCATACTGATAAAAGGCATATTTGTCTACCTAACTCTCAGATATAAAGTTCAACTCTGTACGCATTTCTATCAAACACACGTACGCATAAAACATACTTTTATCATATCAAAATATTGGGAATGGTGACACAAAACAAAATGTAGCGATTTCTAGATCAATGTTTGTTCTTTTACCAATATTTTCCCTACTTTTAAAGTGCATGTAAAAATCGTTTTCATAATTTTTTTTCAAAAAATGTTGAAACTTTGCTTCCGTTACATCAATATATTCAAAACGAAGAAAAAGAGAAGACAAGTAAATATCTCACTGTTCCATATCTGATTAATGTGGTATTACAGGAACTTTCTGAAATATTCGTTGTTGCTGTTGCTTATGGCACTTGCCATGGAGAGCAGCAGATTTAAGCCGAAAGGAGCGTCTCTTGTTTTTGAAGTAGCACGAACTAGGGCCAAGAGTACAACTTAGCTACACGCTCGCCACATTTGCTTAAACAGCACCTTTTTACAGGGGAGGCCTCAGTCAAACATCTAAAAGATAGCACCCAGAACAACCATGCCCGAACCGGGACTCCCAGAACACGAGGAAGACGCGCTACCTCTGTGCCAGAAAACCCGCATTATTCGTAAAAAACAATAGCACTTTGAAATTTTATTTGATCTTGGGTTAGTTCCAACATAGTTTAGAATGATACCGATATAAGAATTTATTGAATAAAACTTCTAATTTTATAAATAAACCTCCACTTTTTCATTCTACATCTATGTTAAAATTCTACCTCTAATTTTTTAATGGAATTGGTATTTTTAAACTCTAATTTTTAAATCAAACCTCTCTTTTAAACTACTATCTATAAATTAAAAAAAAGTTATATATTTTAACTATATCTATAACTTTTAACTTGAAAATATAATAATAAATTTAAATTAAATTAAATTAAATATTTATAAATTATAAATCTATAATTTATTAGTTAGTTACATTTTTAGTAAATAACTATTAGTAGAGTAAATTAAATTGATACTCTTTTGGATGAGGATACTTATCAAGGCTATCGAAAGCTCAATTTCACAGGCAGAAAAGTAGTAGTAGTAGTAGTAGAATTTTTGACTAGTGTGTCAAAAATTTCTTACCACCATTTTAAACCGATATCGATCAAACTTGTGTTTGTTATGTTTTTTCCATTGCTGCTATTAACTCGAACTCCCCTTATATATTTTTATATATCTTGTTCAAATTTTCAATCTTAATAACATATTTTTTTTGTCTATCCACTTAAGTTCAAGTAATTTTTTTTAATTGTAGCGGATGGCATTTGATGTTCATAAAGTTTCTTTTTTTTTCAAATATCGATTTATTAATTTTTATTAATTAGTGGGAAACTAACTTTCTCACCAAAATTTGTCATTTTCCCACCACCAAATAAGTAACGAAATCAGTATGTTTTCTCCCATGCTAATGAGGTTAGGCTTACAATGTTCTAGGCCAATTATTTCGAACGATTCTGTTTATCTTCTTAATGTTTGATGCATTTAAAATCAAGTATTTGCAATTAATCGATTTTTTTGGATTCATTTTGAAGTACTTTTGAATTAAAATAATACAGAATGAACAAAATTAAAAATTTCTAAGCAGCATTGCATTATCTCAAACGGAATAGAAAACTGACATATTTTACGCTGCCTCGATTGGCGTTGAAAATTCGATGCCAATTAAGTTCAATAGTTTTTATAATATTTGTTTGAAATACTCATGTTCATGCTAACACTTTTCATTAACTATTTATTTATTTATTTCATTTGTTTGTTGATTACATATCCAGGGATGTCTGTTTTCCTTAGAAAAACAGCATTTTCAATGGTACATTTAATTTTTGCCAATTTAGAAAAAAATAACCACTTGTATGGCTTGGGTTATGTTATAATTGTGTGTATTAGATGGGACACTTCAACTTGTTTTTTATCTTTTTTCGCACAATATTTATTTTTTTTTAGTAAAATGAAAGTCAAGTAAAGCAAAATTCTTTGCCAAAATTCGATTTAGTTTAGTTTAGTTATATTAGCGTCCTGTTGTAATGCAACACTAGGTCTATTTTGGGTCGAAACTCATAACTTTGAACCACGGTCAGATGAAGAAAACGGCACCTGAGCTGGCCCCCTTCATTTCCAGACTACGCCACACTAGTGGGAGAACGTTTGGCTCTGACGGATTTAATGGACATCAGATGCCTTTAACCTCTTAACCGGTTTGCACTACGCCGTACGTGCATCGATGTATCGAATTTTGATAGTGTTAAACAAAAAATAAATCATTCATAACAATTATAATTCAATAGTAACATGACTTCGAATACGTAGATAAGCCAACTATTCCATGGATTTCCATTTGAATCAAAATCAGAAAATATTTCCAAAATAGAAGGTGTCATCTTATAAGATAGTAAAGAAAATAAACCGGTTAAGAGATTAAACAATGATTCTTGGGTGGAATTGGGTGTGGAAACCTGAAACCCTACGATTCCCGAGCCAATGCTTTACCACCAGGCCACCTCGGTGGCCATAAATATATATAGATAATAGAAGTCGGTTATGATGAAGCCTAAGAAGGACGATTATTATATTTTATTGTAGAGGAGTTATGGCTCATCATTTGGAAGAATATAGCTAATGAAGATCAACCATGATATCCACTATATCTAAACGATAATCTATATTCATAAAAATGGATCTCGAAATGCGTTGCTATGCGCAAAACTAGAGAACGGCTAGGCCGATTCGGCTAATTTTTTAAAATATATTTTCGTTAAGACACGAGGATGGTTCTTATGGAGAGAAAAAAAGAAAAAAAAACTGTGAGGAAAATAATTAAAACGACACTTTTCTTACTTCCCCGCCAAAAATATTCATTCCCTTCCCCCACACCAACTGAGTAAGATAGCAGGAAGTAATAAATTATGATTTGTTTAGAAAGAAATACGCGAATTCAATTGGTTTTCATTTATAGATAACGGGATGTTTAAAAAAAGAAAGAAAATAGTTGCTTTTATTATTAGTCGGTATGGATATTTAATCTATGCCTGCTCAAAGTAAAGTCTGGGCTGGGAAGAAAAAAAAAGAATAATAAAGGTAAAAAGGGGTTTGTAGAAATAAATGTAATGAAGAAAAAAAGGATAGAAAAAGAAAAGAAGGGTGTGGGTGTGTCACCATTATTTCCTCTGTGCGCGGCATTTTCCAAACTGTTTTTAATCTTTCGCATCTCTCGAAAACCAACTGTGTCTTTATGTGTTTAGTGTGTTTACATTTATAAAAATTTGAATCTCATTATTATATAAAAACGTATAATTTTAGACCTTTCCCTCTACCATTTAAGTAAAATATCAATTCCGGGACAATCATTGCTCGGATAGAAAGAGAAAGATGAGTAACACAATGAACTCAACATCTGATGAAAATAATACTATAAATGAATTATACGATTATCAAAATTTGATTGGATTTAAAATATTTTGGGGAAACACCTGTTATGAGACACAGCTACTTAAAATATTATATGAAAATTTTAGCGAACATTAACACTGGTGAACCGACTGGTCGCCAAAGGCGGCTAGTTGATCTATATATATCTGACGTTGAATCCTAATTAATATAGCCTAAAGAACTCGATGATCAAAACCCAGCTAGATATGCTGAAGTTTATAGATCTTTAGCAGGGGTTCAATAATTTGGTTTCCACGTCTCCTTTCATAGATAGTCGGATGTAAGCATGAAACTCACCTGGCAAATAATATTGGAACCACTTGGTTATAAGACTCTGGAATAAGTATTCCAAACTCTTAGTATCTAAGTTGTACTGAATATTTTCCGATGATTCTGTAAAGAGTTTTCATATTTTTATAGAAATCGAAGAGAAATTTTGATTTTTATGAGGATATCAAAGACCATTTTCTGCCTTATGGCAAGGTCAGAGGTGTCATAGTGAGAGATGAAAGGACAACGAGATCTTTAATATGGGCTATGAACCATTTTAACGCCTTGTTTATCTCAACAGTTATTGAAAATGATAGACGGATGTACGCATGATACCCACATGGCAAATAATATTGAAACCACTTAATTATAAGACTCTGGAATAAGTATCCCATACTCTTAGTTCCTAAGTTGTACTGAGTTTTTCCGATGATTCTGTAAAGAGTTTTCATATTTTTATAGAAATCAAAGATAAATTTTGATTTCTATGAATATATCAAATACCATTTTCTGCCTTATCTCAAGGCAAGAGGTGTGATAGTGAGAGATGAAAGGATAACGAGATCTTTAATATGGGCTATGAACCATTTTAATGCCTTTTTTATCTCAACAGTTATTAGAGATGAACTGAAAAATTTAGTAAAAGCTTCGAAGTTTAGGGTATTTTGTAATTAATAAATGGTGTAATATTTAATTGCGGTAATCCATTGATTTGTTTTATTAGTTAATTAAACTGAGAAGTGATTAAACATGGGTGGTGTAAAAATATTTTTCAGTATGGGTTGTACAAATTAAGTACTGCTGTGCATCATTATGTATTTTTTTAATTCCTACTAAGGAATATATATATATATATATATATATATATATAAAGGTCAAATTCTCAATAATTTATTGATATACTCAAATTCAAAAACTTTTTTTAAAATGTGTAGTTGATGGCGCTATTAATACTAATTTATTCATATATTTATAGTTTAATTTCATTTAATTCATTTTTCATACTTTTCAAGTAGAATTTTAGCAATTTGTAATCAAAACTGAAATCAACAGTCAGTAGCTCAATCGGTAAAATGCGAGTTCAAATCTTGAGAAAATCAGTATTTTTTAAAAATAAATTACATATTTTAATTTCAATTATTTAATAAAAAGCAGCTAAAATGAAAGTTTTTCTTGTTGACCTAAGTAAGAATTAAAATAATTTTTTATATTACTTATTTTGTAGAAAATGAGATAAATAACTGAATTATTTTCTGCTTAAAGATACAGAATTTTATATCAAAGTGAAATATCAAAACATTTATTCTTATTCACGTTAACTTCAAAAATATCAAAACATTTCATTGTATCCTTTATGTTTCACTAAAACAAAGAATAAATATAAGAAAGAATAACATAGTACAAAATGATTTTTCAGGAAGAAAATGTTAAACTTAAAAATTTTCGTTTTAAGCTCAATATATACATCTTTTGAGAAATTTACTTGTCTTGTTATATCAAATACTTTGATTTATTTTAAATATGTAAGTCAATCCAGGCAGAACCAGGGAATATGAATCTCTAAAATCTGATTTTTTTATTGCTTGTTCTAAATTTATATTCTTCAATAAAATTTATTCCCTTATTCTATTTTTTGATGATTTCTTGATATATTAGTTTTTTAAAAAAATTCTTTTTTATTGAAAGATTATTCAGAGTTATTTAAAATAAGAATAATGTAGGTGATCTATTTCAATGAAGGATTAATTTATTTAAGGAATTAAATAAAGACAATATTTATGAAATATTTTTAAAGGATTCAAATATATATTCATTCTATATTGAAAGCAACAAATTTTTCTCTTAGTCTCCATACCGAATTTAAATAAATACTTTTCACTGCAGAAAAATTTTATAGAATAAAGTTAAATATCACTATTATTTGAATGCGAGATACAAGGCGACCATAGATCTTTATCCAAATAATGATATTTAATGCTCCATAATTCGATTAAATTGGGTCTAATAAAAAGGAAACACTTCTTTTGCTGCTTGAAAATGTATTCTATTCAGAAAATAAAACAAAAATTATTAATAGCACATGCGATATGTATAATATTTTTTTTTTTTAAAAAGGAATTTGTTGGTATAGATTGCAAATCGGGAAATATAATGATTTATGCCATTGACGTTTAAAAGTAAATTCCTGATTCAAACATATTAGCTATTAGTTGTTGACTTCGTTACACGCTTATATAAGAACTAAGCTAAAACATATTTACAAGTCTAAACCAAATTATAAAAGAAACATTATGAATTGTAATATTTTATTATTTCATTAAAAGGATATACAAATGCATTTAGAGAGCGCCTGTGCTGCTATTCCTAAAAATACAGCGGAACATAGATGAACCAAAATGGAAATAAAAAATGAGAATACAACTATAGTGAAAGTAGGAATAAACCAAAAGTAAACCTAATGAGAAAAAAAATTCCGACCTGATGCCTTTCTCAAGGGCCACCACCAGACGAGGATTCCAATAATTGCTTAATATTCTCTAAAGGGCATTTTTCTCTTATAATTTGGGACTTGGAATTTTTCGGGTTCACAAAAGAGTTCATTCCTTTTAAAGAAAATTCAAAACCCTGTGCAGTAAAAAATTACTCCTTTTTTGGAATCCCTGTTTGTTGGTGAACCTTGAGAAAGTAATCAGGTCTTATTTCTTTTCTTACTGGTATTACTTTTGGTTTATTCCTATTGTCACTACAGTTTTATTCACATTTTGTAATTCGGTTTTGGCTCATATATATATATATATATATATACTGCTTATGAGAAGATGAAATTAATGTATGATAAAAAATGTAATTATGGTATATTGTTTTACAAAATTTCTCATAAAATTAAGTGAAATAATATCGCTTTTATTCAAAATGTTATACTATTCAATATGAAAAAAATTAAAATGTGAAGCGCAACACAGATAAAATTTAAGTAATTAAAAGATGCATAATATATCAGGTACAGAAACATATTGAGTATAAAAAAGGATAATATATACGAAAAAGACAATATTATGGCTGCAACTGTTTCACCGTTATTGATTTATTAAAGTCTACTCTCATTACTATTTGTTATATTTTGATAATTTATTTAGTTTTAATCAAATTATTATTAAAAGTTATTTGCACACTTTTTTTGCTGCATCCTGTATACTTCTTATATTATGTCTTTATTAACATAAAATAGTTTCAGCTTACTTTTTTTCATAAATTCTTTTTCATTCTTTTAGTGTATGGATCTCAGTATATATGTAATCAAACGTCATTGGAAGAAAACAGCATCAAAAAGTAAAAGCATATCCTAAGTGAAAATAGTACTTTAGCCAGCGGAAGTGGTTTTTTCCCTACTTTTAGTTGAATTGTGGGACTAGACTTAGAATTAGTGATGGATAAGTGGTTTCAGAATAGCTATTCAGAACTTCGAAAATTTTAGGAACTTTTTCGGTATCTGGGGAAACTGGTGACATCATAATGAAGTAAGTTCTTAGAAACCATAATAATTCTAAAAGTGTTTTTTTTTCTACCTAAGTTGGAAAACTTCCGACGTTTTTCATTAGATGCCTAAAATAAATCATCTATAAGTAAATATAAAAGTGTATATCTATATCTCTCTCTCTATATATATACTTATGATAAGATAAGAAAAAAATAATATTATTTCATTCTTAGAAGGTCTGAAATCTTATATTTAGACATAATCTATACTACTATTATAAATGTGAAATTTGGATGGATGGATGGATGATGGGGTTCAATCACGCCAGAACGGCTGAAGGAAATTGGATGAAATTTAGCACAGAAATAGATTATAGTCTACACGAGAACATAGGCTAATTTTTATTTCGGTTAATCGTGTGGTTAGTTTTTTATTTTTTATTAAAAACTAACTTTTTCGCCAAAAAATACAAAAATCTGAAAACATCTGCCTGACCTTTTTGAATCGTTTTTTTTTTATTTTTCTATTTCCGGTGTTCTTTTAATATTATCTTACTGTTCTAAAGGAATATTTATTAAATTTTTTTCTTATGCTGTTCTTGTGTTAATATAATTCGTCATTTCCTATTCATTTCTCTTGATTTTTTTCTTGCTGTATTTATCTCTTTTGTTTTATTTTCATCATTTTCGATTAAATTTTTAGTGCATTTCATATTACTGCATTTATTGATTTTTTTTCTATTTTCTGTTAATTTGCTGCAACGGGCATCGAAACCTTGTGATTGGAAATGCCATTTCGCTAAAATTGGGTGGCAAACTATTTTTTGGCGAAAATGACTATATATTAAAACTGTTCCACTTTGTGTTTTTGTAATTAAATTGTATTTGTTTTAGCTGTATATTTTTTCCGTTAGCAAATAATTTAGAATTCCGCCAAATTTTCTCAAATTGCTTCGACGATTGTCCATTTGCGCCCGACAAACGGAAAAGTATCTTTATGGTTTTAATAACGTAACATTTCCCCCGCACGCTAATGATGTTAGACGTAACGGTTATTTCAAACGATTCCGTTTATTTTCGTAGTGTATAATTAATTTAAAATTAAACATTGTTAATTAATAGATCTTTTGATTCCTTCAGAAGTGCTTTTGAATGAAAATAAAGCATATGAATTGGAACTAAAATAATTCTAATCTGCATTGCGTTACCCCAACTGGTGCTTAAAATTCACGTCTTTGCGTTGCTCCAATTGACGTTAAAAATTTGTGCATGCATACGGTTTCGATAACATTTTAGACTGTCAGTTCTCACATATACACATCAAAATTTCCACGCGTTCGAAGTCACGGGTAAGAACTAGTATCTTATATTTTAAAACTATGCCTTCTTTTTCATATATTTAGAAAAATAATTAAATATTAATGCAACAAAAATAGTTTTAAATAGTCTTTGGACTGCATATAAAAGTTCAAAAAAAAACATTATTGCTCTATTGATCCATAACAGATTTCCAATAATTCCTACCCCGTAATCGACCCCCCATCAAAACGACCAGAAATTTAAGACCCAATCTTCCCTAACTGGTGTGCAATAACGAAAAGATTAAGAGCAAAGAATTTAATCTCGTTACCGAACGAAGAAGATCAAGGTTCCAAGTTTCTTAACTCAAGGCGCGTCGATTAGCCTTTAACTTAACTTTTTTTTATTTCTTGTCCCATGCTATAACTATATGCAATTAACATTTTCTAATTTGATTAGACGGAGATAACATCAAGAACAGGAAAAACACCTAGAGAGGAAGAAGCACTCTACCCAGTAACGAGACGCTCTCCTTTCTTGTTGGGTGGAGTGGGTGAGGCTAAATTTGGAAACTTTTGAAGATAAATGGTCTGAGACAGGAAATTCGGAGGTTGAAAGATTTTAGACCCTTTCCTAGTAGTGAGTAAATGATTACATCCTAATGAGGTGAGTCCTTAAAACAGGGGGGGATATTATTAAAGTATTGTTCGTTCTTGACTATTCTAACTTGGTGAGGATCTTTTAAATTGAAGACAAAATGCCTTTTCTACTGACAAAATAATAATGCATTGTCCTTATTGAAATGCTTTAGGTTTATAAAAATAATATAATTTTTTATTCATTAAATTAGGATCTTATTAAGACATAAATGAAAGTGTAAAATATGAATTATAACAAATACATAATTTTATGTATGCCAATTATAGAAAGAGTACTTTAAGCATAAATTTCTACTTAAGATTCCGAAAAATCCACAGATTTTATATTTCTTTGTATTTTGCAAACACAGTTTTAATAATTTGTTTTTGTATTTTATAATTGCGTATGCGAAAATTCCTGAACAAGACGAAATGAATTCGACATATAAACTTACCATTAAATTTGCACATTTTTGTTATCAAATGTTATACCTTTCCTTGGTTCTTTGAGTAAATAAAAACATCCTAAAAGAAAGGAGTGGGGAAATGTTTTTTAAGTATTGTTTTTCGTTCCTGGTTGAAGACAAAATGTCTTTTCTACTGACAGCATACTAATGCGTTATCATTATTTAAATGACTCAGCTTTATAAAAAGAACTTATTTTATTTGTTCATTAAATTAGAAGAGAATAAAAAAGAACAATGGAAAAGAATATGAAATAAGAAGTTCAAATATTATGTACTTTATTGGAAGTCAAGTATAAAAGAATAGTTTCAATCTTGAATAAATTTTCACCCCAGTTTGTGGAGACTTTCCACATTTTATATCTCCCTGTATTCGATAAATATGATTTCGGTAATTTTGCTAATATGGGTTTTTTGTCATTCTATATGTGAAAATGATGACTCAAAAGCGCCATGAGCAAGATGCATGGCATTCGATATATATACTTACGATTTAATTTGTGCAATTCTAATTTAGTGTGGCCTTTTAAGTTTAAGTCAAATTATCTTTTCTGCTTTCAACATGTTAATACATTTAATCATTAAAACGTTTTTAGATTATAATTTTTTTATTATATTAGAAGCTTATTAAGAAATAAAAAAAAACTGGAAAATAAAATGAAATAAGCAAAGCAAATACCAGTTTTTACTTTCTTTATAGAGAAAATCTATTACATATAACTATAACTGTAGAAACTCTAAACATAAAAAAGTCAACTTGATATTCAGACCATGCTTCTTCCCCCGCCCCTGGATTTAATAAATATAATTCCCATATTATCTTTGTCTATCAATATTTTTGTCAAACAAAAAATCGAAAAGTTTATGAGTTAGACATCTAAAATTTAGCATATAGACTTGCGAATGATTTGCACTTTATTATGAACAAAACAAATTCGACAGAATTCTGTCCATGCTCCCATTTGATTGCAAGCGAAATTAATAAACACAAAATCCAGATAACTTGTTAAATAAAATTTGATAGCTGCATTTAGCATGTAAGCACATTAGTGTAGATTCTTATAGTATTTTGAGCCAAATCCCGATCTTTTTTTACCATTTGTCTATGTGTATTTTCATGTACTTTCTTTTGCCACTTAATTTCCTAGAAATTGGAATATCTAGGATTCCATGTCGATTAAAAGGATATATGTGGATAAATTCATTAAGGAAAAAAAAATTATTTTCGTGTACTTGTAAACGTGAATCTGGTAACCATATTAAGAGCTTAAAGTGTAAATGTTTTCGAATTGTGAACGAAACTACAATCATTTTTTTACCATTTGTCTATCTGTATTTTTGTAAACTTTCAAACGTGAATATGGTAAACCTATTATTTATTTAAAGTGTAAATTCTTAACAAAATTTGAACCAAACCCTTATCAATTTTTATTTGGTCCTGCATTGAGTGTCTAATTATATTATGCAGGCAACATTTTAGGCCAAAAAACATTTTTATAAGAAAAACTTTTAATCAACAATATTAACAAACATTTTTTTTAAGAAGCAAGAATAAAATAAATAACACAACTATAAAGTATTGTTTATTAAGTTCTTAACAAAATTTACTTATACTTATACTTATACTCATACTTATTGAGATAACAGAGAGAATATGTTTAAAAAAATGTATTTTTATTATCCTAAAAACGGAATTCATTTCTATTATTAACTCTAAAGAGAGCAAAAGTTAACTTTTCTTTAAATTACTGAGAAATAAATGGGCTGAAATTCGTAATGGACACTGAAGTAAATGCAGCGGTTTCAATTCAAGTTAGAAATCTATGTGCATTTCTTTCTATACAATTTTTATTATGTGATACAAAATACATAAAATAGTACTTGAAGAAATGGACAATAAACATACAAGCAGCAAATCCATGGATCAAATCTAAAAAAAGATCTCCAGAATTTGTACCACAATAAAGATACTGCCATAACTCATTTATTTTCGAGTACATAAATTTTTGTTAATTTTACAAGGGGTATTTGATCTGGTATATATTTAACATCCATTAAATTACCTGCAAATTTATCTTCCTCAATATGAATATAGTTCTTCAGAGAAGCAATTTTACAGATCTATAACCTTGTTTTTCCAAAAAAATATATAACTCATCATAAAATATATAATTTTACTTCGATTTATTTATTCCCAGTGAAGATTTAATTGGTTTTGAATGTAAAACAATTTATTAGTAGATTTAATAATGGAAATTTATTTAAAATGATGATTTTTTATGTTTGAAAACATTCTAAAAGCTTTTTATTAACGGATAAAAATATCTTGCTTCAACTTCAAAAATAAACAGCATTATTTGCTTATCATCCAATTTCTAACCCTTTTTTTCTGTGTACAATATTCTAGTAAATCCAATTCCTTTTAGGCTTATACAAACATTTTTCTCCATATTTTATTTCAAAACAAGATAAAGTATACATGCATTAAGTTCGAATGGCATTACTTCTCTGCATGTCACTTTCAATCATGATGGTAAATACATGCTAACACAAATTGTATATATCATTCATATCAAAGTTTATTTTCAATGAAAGGAAAACATACGCGAATGGATGTTTTTAGTTTATTCATATTGCAAATGCATTTTTGAACTTGTACAGGTTATAATCCTATGGAAGGTTCTTCTGAATTATGAAAGTAGGATTCCAACAACAATTTTAAAATAAATCTTATAATTCAATAAATAAATAGAAAATATTTTTACCAGAGGAAATGACGTTCACTGTTAACTTCTCTTAAATCCAGTTATAATGAAAAGCAAAATCCTTTTAAACATCAAACTTTTAAAAGAATATTTTAATTTCTAGGTTGTATCTTAAAAATCTAAATCAATAATATCATGTATACCATTTATAATGAGATGAAAAGCATTGTTTGTTAAAATTTTGAATCAATACTTTGATATTTATTAATTAAAATCGTATTGAATTAATTGGAATTGGAACTGTCTGTACAATAATCGGACATTGTATGTAAATCAATTGAGAGTTAAAAGTATACATTTATTTGTCCTTACTATGCATTGTCCTAATTTTTTATTTACTAAAATTCCAATTTTCTTATCAATTTTCTGATTTAATTGAAATTGCATGTCATACTCAATACGATATATGCACCTGATATAAAGGTCTAATGCACTAATAGAGTTTGCATACGCTTGTTTTTATTCAAATCTCAATCTTTATAGCTAGAGTTATTTAATTCAAATTGAATGACATGGTTTGCACGATAATCGCAATTGATATGTAAGTATATTGAGCTAAAAGAATATGCATATGAAATATTTTTATATGCATAATCCAAAGATTTTCTTTACTAAAATCCCAATATTCATATCCAGAGGTATTTAATTCAATTTGTATGACAAATTGTAATTCAAATTCAAATTGTATGCCAATTATATTAACAATAATGACAACTGATATGTATGTCTATTGAGTTAACAGAATATGCACATGAATGTTATTGTTGTTGATACTTATGGCACTTGTCATGGACAAACCCCAGCTGATACAGCAGCAGATTTAAGCCTAAAGGAACGTCTCTTGTTTTTTGAAGTATCGCCAACTAGGGCCCAGATTACAACTTAGCTACACACTCACCGCATTTGCTTGCACAGCCTCTTTTTACAGGGGGGCACAGTCACACATCTCACAGACAGCACACAGAAGAACAACCATGCCCGAACCGGGATTCGAACCCGACACTTTCAGAACACGAGGAAGACGCGCTACCTCTGTGCTAGAGAGCCGGCTACATGAATGTTTTTACTGTGAATTAACCTATGTTATCTTTACTCATATCTCAATATTAATATCCAAAGGTATTTAATTCAAATTGTATGATATTATTTGTACTATAATCGCCACTGATATGTAGATATACTGAGTTAACAAAATAGGCATATGAAGGTCTTTACTCTGTATCTTCTTATGAATCGTCTTATGCTTGTCTTTACCCAAACCCCGGTATTCTTATCCAGAGGTAATTAAATGAGTTTGTATGACACCTATACCATAACAACCTTTGGTATGTAGGTCTATGGATTTGCATATACTTGCTTTAATTAGCATCGTCCTACGCTTGACTTTACTCAAAGCCCAATATTTGTATCTCGATGTATTTAACTGAAATTGTATGGCATTGTGTTTACGATATGAAGGTCTACTATGTTAACAGAATATGCATGTGAATGCCATTACTATGCATCATCTTATGTGTGCCTTTACTCAAATCTCAATATTCATATCCTGAGGTATATAATTAAAATGGTATGATATTATCTATACGACAAACATACTTGATATGAAGGTCTACTGAGTTAACATAGTATACATACGCTTGTGTTTACTCAAATCCCAATATTCATATCCAGAGATGTAAAATTAAAATGGTATATATTATCTATACGAAAATTGCACTTGATATGAAAGTCTACTGAGTTAACATAGTGTACATACGCTTGTGTTTACTAACATCTGAGTATTTGTATTCAGATGAATTTAATTTAAATTGTGTGACAATTTTTGAACAATAATCTCAACTGATATGTACGACTACTGAGTTAATATATTATGCAAATAGAAGTCTTTACTATGCATCGTCTTATGCTTGTCTTTACTCATATCCCAATAGTATTATCCAGTGGTATTTAATTGAAATTGTATGACATTGTCAATACAATATGAAGGTTTACAATGTTAACATACATGTAAATGTCATTACTATGTATCATCTTATGTTCGCCTTTACTCAAATCTCAATATTCATATCCTGAGGTATGTAATTAAAATGGTACGATATTATCTATACGACAATCGCACTTGATATGAAGGTCTACTGAGTTAACATAGTATACATACTCTTGTGTGTTCTCAAATCCCAGTACTTATACCCAGATGTATTTAATTCAAGTTGTATGGCACTATTTTAACAATAATTACAACTAATATATGTGTCTACTGAATTAACAGATTATACAAATAAAAGTCTTTAATATGCGGCGTCTTATACTTGTATTTATGCAATGCTTGTATTTATTCATATTATGCTTAAATTTATTCATCGTCTTGTGCTTGTTTTTATCCAGAAGTATTTAATTGAAATCGCATGACATTACCTTTACGGTGATCGCAATTGATATAAAGGTCTACTGAGTTAAAAGAGTATACATATGCTTCTTTTTACTATGCCTTGTCCTGCGCTTTTTTTTTACTCAAATGCCTAAATTTATATACAAATTTATTTAATTGAAATTTATGACATTGTTTGAACAATAATAATAACTGATATGTACATCTTCTGAGTTGCCAGAGTATGCATATAAAGTCTTTACTATGCATCGTCTTATGCTTGCAATTGCTCAAATGCTCTTATCTGGAAGTATTTAATTGAAATCGCATGACATTACCTTTACGGTGATCGCAATTGATATAAAGGTCTACTGAGTTAAAAGAGTATAGATATGCTTCTCTTTACTATGCATTGTCCTGCGCTTTTTTTAAAACTCAAATCCAAATATTTATATCCAGATGTTTTTAATTCAAATTGCATGACAATGTTTGAACAATAATCACAACTGATGAAAACGTCTACTGAGTTAACAGATTATGCAAATAAATATCTTTGCTATGCATAGTCTTATGCTTTTCTTTACTCAAATTCCAATATTCTTATCCAGAGGTATTTAATTAAAATTGTATGGCATTAGCTTTACGATAATCGCACTTAATATGAAGGTCTACTGCGTTAAAATAGTATATATACGCTTGTCTTTACTCAAATTTGAATATTTATATCCAAATGTATTTAACTCAAATTATATGACAATGTTTGGACAATAATCTCAATTGATATGCACGCCTACTGAGTTAATAGATTATGAAAATAGACGTCTTTACTAGGCATCGTCTTATAATTGTCATTACTCAAATCCTAATATTCTTATCCAGAGGTATTTAATTAAAATTGCATTGCATTATCTTTATTATAATCGCACTTGATATGAAGGTCTACTGCGTTAACATATTATACATATAGTTTTCATTACTAAGCCTCTTTTTATACTTGCATTTACTAAAACCTCAATACTCATATCCAGAGGTATTTATTTAAAATCATATGATGTAGGCAATATGATACCCTTACCTCATATGAAGTTACAGAATTTACATATTAAACATACGCATATCTTTACTATGCATTGTCTAACATTTATCTTTACACAAACTCCAATATTCATATCCAAACATATTTAATTACAATTGTATGATATTGTCTACATGATAATCGCAGTGATATGAAGGTCTACTGAATAATATCTGCGGTTGATATAAGTCGCTTGTTTGTGTTTTGTGCCTTCATTTTGCCGTGTATCTATGGGGAAATTCTAACCACAATTAAGTTTTTAGAAATTGTAGAGAAGTGCATGCATATACAAGGTGTTTTTATGATTCATGACACTCTGACTCGGGAATCATCGCTGAGTATTCAATCTCTTCTTTGGGAACTGAATTTGCATTTCAGACAGGGGAGGAGAAGCCCTTTACAAGAATTTATATATATACGCATGAATAGATGAAGTTTAAAAAGAGACTTTATAAAGCATATATTTTACTTTGCTTTTTGGCTTAATGCTCAATTTTGATAAACTCAACAAAGGTTTAAAAATTGCCGCTTCCGTTATTCGTTACGTCTTATGCTTTTTTATACTATATAAGAAGATGATGTTGAATAGCTTTGAAGCTTTTGAAGTCAAAAATGAATAGGTGGAAAATCGGTGATTTAACGCTTTTGGAGCATCGATTTTCAGCATTTAGGGTTATTGGAAAATGGTAAAGCTGCTTGTCGGATTTGGTCACCAACAAAATGTTACAACTTGACAAGAATGTCCGCCATGTAAAATCCTCGATATATCAACGCATGTTTATCCTGATAGCCACGTGATTGTTTCAAGCCTGTTTAAGCCGGTTAAGGACTTAAATTAATTAAAACGAATAATTCTTAAAAATAATATTATTCTTTCTTTGATGACTTTAAAATTTGAGATAGTGGATTTCATTGTATTTTTTTGTCCTTTTCACAATACTAAGCAGAAGTTGTACTATTTTAAAGTTGTTTAAGCGTGGAAAACGTCAGTTTGAAGTGATATTAACTATAATAATGCTATCAATAAATAGCAATAACAATATTATCACATATTAACTTGCTATTTGCGATCGTAGATTTAATTCTCTTTCTTAAGGTTTTCTTTCTTTTTCTTTTCTTCTAAATTATCCACTGACTCTCATGATATCCGAAATTGCAGAAAAATAATTTTAGCACAAATAACAAAAAAAAGTATCACATTCTGAACGATGACAATCCCGAGATATAAGAAAAAAATGGGAAATCGGACAATAGGATTTTTTTTAAGTACGAGAAAGAAGGAAAAAAAGCGTACTCCCAAACAAATGTAGCGACTTACCAAAGACTTCTGAAGTACTTTTTTCTCTAAATGCATGCTTACACCCACAAGCATCCTTTCGTTCTTTTTTAACATACCAATTCGAATTCTCGTAGTTCTTTTTTTACTTCCTTTTTCCACAAACAAAATATCATGTCCTTGTTTATTCAAGAAAATATAGACTGAAATATTTTGTAGATTTTGTTTTTATAATGACCTAAAATGGATTACCTCTTTACTTTGTTTTGCTTTAAAAGAAATTATTTTGCACGATTCTGTTTTCCACTACAAATATTGTAGAATAATTCTCTTTTAAAAATTGGTTTATATATTTATTCAAAATTGACCGCACTTTTATTGGCCGCATTTTTATTTTAGATTTTCAGTCTTAAAATTGCATGTGACCTGGTCTAGGGGTAGCGTGTCTTCCACGTGGCCTTGTCGTCTTAGGTTCAAATCTTGATTTTTTTGGTAGGATTGAACTTCACCCTATATTCTGTCTATGAGAAGTGTGAAAGTCCCCCCCCATAAAAAATAGCTGTGCAAACGAGTGTGTGAGTGTCATTTTCATATGAACTGGTATTCACACATCTACCCTCGGGTGCTCAGCGGTCTTTACACTCAGAAGCTACTGCACTTCTCTTCCCTGGTAACGAGGGTGCGTCATCATCATCATCATCAGTCTAAAAGGTTTTTGCTTTCAGTCATCTTATATAAATGGAACGTCCAAATTTCTTTTTAATATGCAAGAAAAATTATATGTTCTCTCAAATACTCATAAGTGGACCTGCATAATTGAATTCTATTACGTTGAAGTTATTGTTGTCATTTTTAGAGGCATTTGTCATAGACAAGCTTCGCCAAGGCATCAGCGAGTTTAAAGCTGAAAGGATTGTCTCTTGTTTTTGAAGTAGCTCCAACTAGGGCCAGGAGTACGACTTTAGCTACATACTCTTCACAGTCACTTGCACATCTCATTTTTATAAGGGGACATATTCATACACGTTACAGATAGAACGCAGAAGAATAACCATGCTCGAACAGGTACGCCCAGCTCTCTGGGAAGATTAGCTACTCTTATGCAAGGACGTTTGCATTAACTAAGTTTCCGCCTTGGCATGTTTAAGCTATTACATCATCTAAAGTATTCTACATGACCCCCATACTCATCTGGGCTTACCTCTAAAGAGAAAAGCATGCCCTACGCGTATTGAATGAATCACAATTAACAAAGAGGGAAGCTGAGCTTTTGTAGTTGTTCGCGTCGTTCTCCTTAGGTGTCTTCAAATGAAGGCAACTTTGTGAGAAATTGTGTTACTCTACGACTACTGGTATGTGTTTGACTTTCCTATTTTTAATATTTGTTCGTATTTTAGTGTTTGTTGAATTTAAACTTTGTTTTATTATTACGTGTCTTTTTTTGGTTTTTCTCTGTCTTTTAGTAAAGTCGATGCTTCTTAGACTTTGGAATTAGGAATTTTTCGGGTCATCAACATGTTTTTTTTGGACTATAGTCAAATCCGTTGACAGAAAAAAATCTCTATTTTTGGATGATGACCCTTCAGAAAGTCTTCAGGCTGGATTTCCTTTACTTTATTTTTGTTTCGGTTTTCTTCACCTTCATTTTTAATTTGATTCCTATTTCAGTTTATTTTGGTTACTTTGATCTGTCACACTATATCTTTAGATGTAGCAGCATGGGTGCTCTCTAATTATTTATGTTTTATTTTAATAATTTTAAAAATATTATTTAATAATTTTTTAAAAAAATCTTTATTTTGTAATAATTTGTAGCAGGCTAGATGCCATAACAATCAAAATGTTCTTCTCTTAATTTTTTTTGAAAATTGATATAAAATTAAGGGTTAAAATTATTTTATTTTGTATTTGATGTACTTCCTTATATATATATATATATATATACATACCAACAGTGACAGAGAAAATTGTGTCGCTAACTACATAATCCAGATAACACCTGAGATACGAAACCATTATTTTGTATTGTGGGTATATTACATGGCTACAAAAACTAGCGTCGCGAGTTCGTACCTCGATCTTCACACGCCAAATTGGTGACCTTGACCATGCAAACTCGTGCAGCTGTCGTGGCACCATCTAACCGACACAAAGGCGGCTAAAATTGCTCTAGGCAGTAACCAAAAAAAGTCGTCAGACTCCCTTGACGCACATTTCCCACATCCTCCCCCATTATCTATAGACATTATCTTGCCAACTCATTGGAAATTCCATTTAACACTTAGCACTATTAACACATTTGTTTCTCCGCTGATTCAGTGGCGAGGAAGTATATGACGCTAACTTCATTAGCCAGATAACATCTATGAAACACAAGTATGCATTTGTATTGTGGTGATGTTACTCGGCTACAAACACTGACATTGTACCCCAATCTTTTTCACGCTACAAAATAATAAAGAAACAAAAGACAAATGTTAAAAAAAAAGACAAATGCAAAAAAATAAATAACAAAAATAATTTAAAAAAAATTATAAAAATTTAACGATTTAAAATCCAACAGTTATAAAAAATAAATCGATAATTGAGAAAAAATTGTGTTAAAAAACATGAAAATAAAGCAAAATCACAAGTGAGGCGATCGTGAACAATTTCGAAATTCAAGAAACACGGAGAAAATTAGCAAACAAATAGCTATACAAATTAAAAGCAGAATATAATGTGTGTGTAATATTAATTCTTATTTTTATATTTTATTTTACAGCCTTATTAGTTTCATATGTTTTTCTTAAATTAGTTCATGTTATTTTCTTCATTCGCCATCCAAATTCCAATTTTTTATGTAATTATTTCTATGTCGTGTTTAAAACTTAATGATTCCATTATTTACCATATCATACAAGAGAGGATTAAAAACACACCTACGCACACTCCATTCAAAGGTTTCCAAAATTACTTTTAAGTCTACAAGTGTCAAAGAAATCCTTTTCAGAATCTCATAATAATATTTTTAAACGGAAAAAAATTGCCTTGTTGCTCTTGTTTAATAAAACGGACAAATGCTTCTTATATTTGTCTGCGTGTACAAATTGACTTCAGTGGAAAAATAAATCGAAATTAAGTTCAACTCGGAATCAGTTTTAAAAGGTGTCTGATGTATAATCGTTAGGACTAGCTAAAGCTAATTGATGATCATATTTTTAATATATAGACAGACAGACAGACAGACAGACAGACAGACAGATAGACAGATAGATAGATAGATAGATAGATAGATAGATAGATAGATAGATAGA
>JAOUZG010017540.1:638117-655205 GCA_026289955.1 Argiope argentata
TTATTTAATTGTACTTCTTCAGAAAATTTATTCATTTGTTGTGTGTAGTAAATTTTGTTATTTGTATAGAATTAATTCTTCCGTGTATTTATAGCTATTTGACTACATGCATTTATTGATATTTATTATCGTCACATGACTGTTTTATAGCGCAACAATGGCTACTTGGAAATAATTTTTTGGATAAATAAACTTATATAACAGCAAAATACTTTTAATTGCCAATAACTATAAACAGACTTATCTAATGGCATTTCTGTTGATAATTTATTCAAATGTTGATTATAAAAAATTTTGTTGTTTATATACAGTAAATACTTCCGTGTATTTATAGCTCTTTGATGACAAGTTTTTATTTATATTTTTAAATGTCACGTAAATGTTTTAAAGGGAAACAATGGCTTCTTATAATAGCTCTTTTCGAAGAATAAACATATTTAACATCAGAATTTTTTCAATTGCTAATAACTATAAACAGAGTTAACTAATGGTACTTCTGTTGAGAATCTGTTCAAATGTTGTTTTAAGAAATCTTGTTATTTGTAAAAAATCAATTTCACTGTGAATCTTATCGATATTTAGTGACATTATTTAATTGCTATTTTTAATTGTCCCATGACTTTTAAAGGTCAACAATGGTTGCTTGGAAATATTTGTTTTAGATGAATAAACATATAAAACATCAGGATTTTTTTTAATTGTCAATAACTATAAACAGAGTTATCTCATGGTACTTCTGTTGATAATTTATTCAATTGTTGTTTATAAGAAATTCTGTTATTTGTATGCATAACAGCAACTAATTCAACTAATTCTTCCGTGCAACTAATCCTGCAACTAATTCTTCCGTGCATTGCATAGCTATTTAACTACATGTTTTTAACGATATTTTTAATCGTCCCATGACTGTTAAAGGGCAACAATGGCTGCTTGGAAATAGTTTTTTTAGTTGAATAAACATATATAGCATCGGAATTTTTTTAATTGTCAATAACTATAAACAGAGTTATCTAATGGAACTTCTGTTGAGAATTTATTGAATTGTTGCTTATAAGAAATTTTGTTATTTGTATAGAATTAATTCTTCCGTGAATCTTATCGATATTTAACTACATGTTTTTATTGATATTTTTAATCATCCCATGACTTTTAAAGGGCAACAATGGCTGCTTGGAAATAGTTTTGTAGATGAATAAACATATATAGCATCGGAATTTTTTAAATTGCCAATAACTATAAACAGAGTTATCTAATGGTACTTCTATTGAGAATTTATTGAATTGTTGTTTTGAATAAGAAATTTTGTTATTTGTACACAATAAATTCTTCCGTGCATCATATAGATCTTTGCCTATACGTTTTTATTGATATTTATAAGCGTTATATGACTATTTTAAAGGTCAACAATGACTGCTTATAAATGGTTTTTTAGATGAATAAACATATATAATCATTTATTTATTGAATTGTCTATAACTATAAACAGAGTTATCTAATGATACTTCTGTTGAGAATTTCAATTGTTTTTTTAAAAGAAATTCTGTTATTTAAGTGCATTTAAATCTTCAGTGCATCGTATAGGTCTTTGATTTTATGTTTTTTTTTCCATTTTAAATAAGCTTTACATGACTGTTTCAAAGAGCTTGGTGACTTCAATGACTGCTTGAAAATAGTTTTTAGACAAATAAACATGTGCAACAGCATACATTTTTTAACTTATCACTAATTATAAACATAGTAATCTAATTTTGTTTCTGTTGAATATTTGTTAAGATTAAAAGAAAACATCGATAAATGGCAATAGGCGGACCAGAATTAAATTGAAGTTGAAAACTTGTAAAAATATCAAAGTTTTTCTTCTTATGTTGTGTTCGTAGTTCTACTATCAAAAATAATATGAAAATATCGTTTTCTTTTATGTATATGGTAATAAATAATTTTTTTGTTTATTGTAGAATCTTTACAATGTGATTTGTACCATCAGAATATCGTTTAGCCCATAATGTGGAGACTTAACAAAATTAATTTTTTTAAATATCATAAAAAAATGAAACTTGTTTTATAGTCTCCTAAATTATATTCACTTGCTTAAAATACACTTTCTTAGGGGAAAATACAGATAATTAAATTCATTAATTAAAATGTAAGTATTCGGGAATTTTTCAAAACGTTTAATTATGTTTAAAGATGGAGGCAGTTTATTTGATCCACCTGGATCAAAGCATAAACCATTGTAAATGATCACTCCCCCCACTCCAATATTTTTTCGCTTAAACTCTGATGGAAATGTACTTTTTCTTTAAATATAGATGATGTCTTTGGACCAAACCGTAAGTGCCACAAGTATTCTTTTTTTTTTCAAACACGTAAAATTTCTGCACTTCGTATTATAATAAAGGAACCCTATAAATAATTATAAGATGTCACTTTATCGTGTTTCGTTTACTCTAAATTTTGATCTTCGCCATTAGTGTGAAACCATTTGCTGACATGTTTTAAAACACAAGTACCCAGAAATAAAATATGTCCTTAAATGTCCTCTTTCTGGCGATTAAATGAAACATTTGATATATACTTCATATAATATTGTTGTCTAAAACATACATAATAAATTTCATTAACTAAGCAATTGTATTTATCTGAATGAAAATTGCATTATTGCTAACTTATATCCGAATAGCAGGGCAAACAGATTTGCCTGTCTAGAAATCTTGTCAAAAATGATACAAATCTATAAACTTGATTTAAAAACAATGTACCATATTTCATCGATCTAACTCAAACGCGTTTGTCTAGTTTTGTCACAAATAGTCAGATATTTTCTAAAAAATAAGTTTTTGCAAATCAGAATTCGAATTTAAGAAGTAGATATTCCTCAAATTCAAGAGTTCAACATATTTTACTATTATAATACTTTCTCTATAATATGTGTGTGAGAAAGTAAAAAATATAAAAAGATTAAAATGAAATCTAATATGCATATTTTAATGTATCATGTCAGAACTTAATTTCTTGAACGGCCAAGCACCACGTGCTCGTGCAAGTTAAAATTATATTTTTATTCTTTTTAATTGCTTCATCGAATGAGTCACTTTAGTACTGCAAACGATCCAAAAAAATCTTTGTCTCGCATTTATTGTTTAAAAAATATCACTTTTCCTATTATTTCATTTCATATAAACACGTTCTCAAAATGAACTTTATAAATGCATAGCAGTGTGTTATTAAAAGATTATTCTTTTTAGTTGCTCTTGCAGATAATAAAATTTTCATTTTTCACTTACAGATTTTGTTTGGAGCCCAAAACTTCTTCCCTGAAACATTATTTTCTAACATGATAAAATAAAAAAAGAATCTTCGTATCATGGAATCGAAAACATTTTTGTCAATCGACAAAAATTCTTCATTTATAAGGATTCAAGTAATGAAGAATGTATTGCATTTGTTAACCGAGGTTTCCATGGTTACAATACTCTTCCTTTGTATACATTGATACGAAAAAGTAAATAAATAAATACTCTGTCTTATTTAATGTATGTTTGGTTTTGGAAGTTATCTTAGATGGAGACTTGTAGTCTTGAAGTCTCTATCTTGATAATTTATCATTTATGTTATTTATGAGGATGGGGTTACAGACGTTATCTTGAGGTGTTATCATTTCTGTCATTTATAATAAAAACAATTGCAGATGTTATCGTAGGGTTTTATCATTTATAACATTTAAGAGGAGACAATAATAGACAATACTGAATTGTTTGAATGTGTCCTTGATTATAAAAAGAAATCTTTTTTTATTAAATAGTGCCATTTAATTTAAGATTTTTATGGATTTTATTTCAAGGAAGATTAAATAAAATTGTTTTTATACATAAATTTACATCAATATTTAATGCATGAATGTAACTTTTTCTGTGTTGTTTCTTTTATGGTTACTTTCAAAATAATGTGATGATTTTTTAAGAAACGCCTTTTGATCTAGAAAAAATGGCATTTAAATCGTTTTTATCTGTTTAATAAATGAAATTGTTTCTAAATTCGTCTACAAAGTCATTCAAGATTTGTTAAAAATATATATTATTTTTTATTCATAGATTCAAATTAGCGTCGATTTTATGAATATCGTTTTTCTTTCTACATTGTCCCGTTTTGATATAACTATGCAAATATTTATATATTTTATTATATGCATTTAAACAATTCAATTAAGATAATTATTTGTTACCAAAGCTAAGCATCTTTTCGAAAAACAACAGCAGAAACGATTTTTGATCTTATCTTTAAACAATTTCAATTAAATGATTTTAGTAATTTGTAGCCAAAAGTAGAGACAACGTATAAATATTATTTCGTGTTTTCTTTTTCATTATATTTGTTTCAAAATTATGATACTTTGATTTAGCTCTTTTTTTAATTTTTATTTGCTGATATCATTGCCATTTTATTTGTTATGATGTTTCTTTTTATATAATTTCCTTTAAAATTTTTTTCATTATATTTGTTACAAAATTATAATGCCTTAGCTTTGTTCTATTTTTTTTTTTTTTCAATTTATATTTGCTGATTTCAATGTCATTTTTTTCTAGTTTTTCTTTCAATATCATTTCTTTATTTTCTTTACATTTGTTACAAAACTATGATGCCTTAGCTTTGTTCTTTTTTAAAAATTTATATTTGGTGATTTCAATGTATTTTTAGTTTTTCTTTTTATATCAATTCTTTTAATATCAGTTCTTATTTTTTCGTTATATTTGTTACAAAATTATAATGCTTTAGCTTTTTTTTAAATTTAAATTTGGCGATTTCATAGTCCAATTATTTTTTCTAGTTTTCCTTTTTTTATCATTTCTTTTTATATCATTATATTTGTCATAAGCTATGATAAATTAGCTTTGTTCTTTTTTCAACTTATATCTCTTGATTTCAACGTTCTTTTTTTCTGATTTTTCTTCTTTTCATTCAAAACAAGGCTAACGAATTTAACTATTTTCTGAAATAACTCTTTAATTCAAAATAATAATCAAATTGATTTAAATATTTCAATCCAGTGAATTGTTTGTGGTTTAATGTGATTTTTATAAAAGTCAACAACAGAAAAAATCCTGTTACCTTATAGTTAAACAGTTTTCATAAAATTATTGCTATAAGATTTAACCAAAATACTTTCTTTTTAAAAAAAATAAAACAACTGTACTTACTACTCACTTAAAAATGGAATAAAGACCATATATAATTGTTATTAAAGTAACTTCGTTGTTATTTTCTAAGTATTAAATTTTAGGTATCTTAATGTAAAACCGTGCTTTGTTACTGCAATTAAATATCGTTTTCGCTTAATAAATAACCAATTATTCTATAAACCAATTTGATATCATTGTCCATAAAGTTAATAATATATTTGATTAATTATCATACAGATTTGAAGTTATTTATACCAATCCAATTTAGACGACAGTTTTTATTAGATAATTCTCTATTATATTACCTGATTAGGATATTTTATATATTTGTTAGTCATACACAATAAATTAAAAATGGTTAAGATAATCCTATTAATTCCAATGTAATTAGAACTATAGATTTCCTGCGTTGCCACTTTCAGACATTACATAAATGTTATAATGTCTTTGAGTTAATTATATTAAATTAAGTAAGCTTAATAAATTTATAGAACAATAGATGCTTTCATGCGTTGCTTTTAGACATAATATAAGTTTAATGATATATTAGAGTAAACGATAAGGAATTAAGTCACTTAAGAAAATTTGTAGACATATATATATTTTTAATTTCAGATGTAACATATATTTAATATCGTATTACGAGTACCTTATATTAAATTAATTCATTTTGGCAAATTTGTAGAACAATAGATGTTTTCATTTACTATTTTCAAACATAAAATATATTTAATATAGAATTGAGAGTTATATTAAATTAAGTTAACTTAAAACAAATTGAAATGAAAATACATTTCATTAGTTCTTATCACTTATTTTATTGATTGAAATATATATATACAACTAAAATAAATCTATTCAAATTTTTTATTAATAAATAATTGAAAAATAATAAAAAAAATCTTAATTTATAATAGCTTTATTGCTGACAAAATAAGTATCAACTTTGAAAATATTGTAAGACAATTAAAAGCTTTAAGTATTTTAGAAAATGTGACTTTAGTCAAACTATATGCTGAAATTCTGAGTAGTTTAATCAAAATTAGAATTTCCCATATTTTTTTGACATATGCGAAAGTATTGAAAATATACAGCGAAATAGAAAGCAACTATTTCAAATGAATTGATTTTGTATTCTAATAATTCTTTTTTTATTTAAAGCAAATACTACTCGGAAACGACAGTTAAATATTTTAGAGAAATTTAAAGTTTAAATTATATGGAATATTTCATGATATTCGTTTCCCGTTTTATTTTAGTTTAAATTACGCTTTTCAAAAATAAAAGATAATACAGCTAATTAAACAAAAGATAATACAGTTGTGTAATGTATAAATTTCAAATCAATTTGCTACAATCAAATTAAATTTTATAATATTTCATCAAATTACATAAAACTGTGTATAATGTACAAGTATAAAAAATATCCAAAAAAATCAAGTTTACATTAACGAAACTGATTGAAAGGCAGACGATTTTTTATCACCTCAGAAATCTTTGGAATTTTTAAAATGATTGGATGACATGGTATTCTTCTGTCATCCCATAATTCCTCAGTAAGCCTAGCAGTTGATGTTTATTTTATTTTTTAGTGTTATTTAATTTTTCTATCTTGTGATAGTAATGCTTTAACGCAATAATCTAAAATAAAACTATTTATACGCAATCCAGTCATCTTTTTTTAAAAGACTGTGTTAATGACTTTTTTAAAAGACTGTGTTTGATGAAATTTTAAATTAAGAAATAAAATACATATTGAACACCATTAAAATATTCCTTCTCTAAAGTAGTAATTTATGTATTAATGCAACCATACTGAAATATGCGCTATTAAGTAAAATGAATAATTAACGAATTCAGAATAATATTAAATTTTGAGTCTGTGTGTATTTGAAACCAGAATATACTCATTTTCCCCTATGTAATTTTCAATTTCAAATATATATAAAAATAGCTTATTTCAGAAGGTAATATAATGTTCTTTATGGAGATGTTAAAGATATTATGCCTTTAAATCCTTAGATGTCTTCATAAAATATTTATTATTGTTGTCGTCAAAATATTTAAATGAAATCAAATTTAGAGAAATTTAAAATTTAATATAAATACAAAAGGAATGGATAAAAGGTAATTTCTGAAATATGCTTTTATGTAATATGAGTATGCTAAAAATTATGAAGAAAATTAATCGTGTTTAAGAATGACGATTATTACGACGACGCAAATTATTAATTTAGAGGTTTTAAATATATTTTTTTCATAATGCACATTATAAATGCCTTAAAAACCTTGAAAAAATATTTAAAAAATTGTAAATGTTTTAAAATATTTTATTATTTATTTTTTTGATAAAAATATAATATTTCTGGGGAAGTAATTTGTAATGTGTACCCTTGTTTTTTTATTATATGAAGATAATCTGAAACGAAACTTGATATTATTTTTTTAATTTTAATATTTAATTAATTAAACATATTATTATATGTATATACTAAATTTTCACATTAATTTTAAGTATTTGTTATATAAAACTAATTTTTAAACGAGTTAAGAAACTTGAAACATATTTATTTTAGCGTATAAGGAAAAACAAACTAAATTAATGTAATTTTACAAAAAATAAAAAAATACCTGGAATTTTTCAAAAACATTTAAATTAGAAATTTTTTTTATCAAAAATGGCATGCAATGTTTTGGATTTTTGGAATACTATATATATATATATATATATATATATATATATTTAATAGTATTAATTATAGACGGAGAAAACTTTAACAGCTCCGAAAGAAAATTTGTAACTACATTTTTTTCAACTGAGTTCTTTAAAAAAAGTTTTTAAGTTAAAGTTTTTTTTTATTCCAAAACATTTTTTTGAAAAACTATCTGAAAGTCTTAATGTTTCATACCAGGAACAATTAGTAATATTATGGTCTATGAATTAGCCTACTTATTAAACCATGTTTATTAACTCGTCAATTAGATAACGAGTTAAAACTAACGAGTTGTGACTTTGCATTCCATATTGTCTTGGTATACTTATTTAATGGTCTTTAAACATACTGACCAACTACTATTCTAATAATAAATTGCTTCACCAGTTTTACCTTTATCATGAATATACGCACTCTAATTCCCCATGGTAGGTTCTAGAAATTCAAATGTGATACTTGGGGATGTAACATAGCCAAATTATGTAATGAGTTTAGTATAGCTAACTGAATCAGACAAACGAACCTCCAGTCTTCGAGTTGGAAATTATCCAGCGACCTGGAAGTGAATTTTTAGGTTATTTTACAGTTACACTTTGGTTATATGGTTAGAATATCTAGTATGGAAATGACTAAACTCAAAAGTAAATGAAATATTTAAAATCAAAATTGGATAAAATTATTAAAAAAATTATTTATGGAATAAAGTGTTGATTGTCATCTTTAAAAGTAGTACTAAACAAACGTCACTGCTCTTTTGGTCTGCATCACTATCAAACGAAGAATTCCAACAACTCTTTTGTGTCTAACGATTGACATGATTTTTATCATGTCAGAACAGGTTGTTATTTTGGGGATGGGGTTTTCGGTCAACAAATATTCGCAGGCAAAAAGTTAAAATTTTATTATCTGCCCGAGCATCTCAAAAAATCAGGTTTTAATAATGCATTGTCATCGCATTTACAAAAGCTCTTATTTTTTTTAAAAAAATGAGTTAAAGACTACAACAAACAAAACCTAGAAAAATTTCATTTTGAGCACGTGATTATATGAAATGAAACAGTTAGCAAATGCGATATTTTTTAAACAATAAATAAGTTTTTTGGATCGTTTACAATACTAAAGTGACTCATTCAAAGGAAAAATTAAAATGAATGTGTGTTGTGTGTTGCTGATCTAGGTCTAGACATGGTCTAGACCCCTAGACCATGTCTAAAAGATCGTGTCGCACCGAAAGGTCAAAAACACTCTCATCAGACAGTTGCCTCACAGAGGCACCGATACAAGAAATAATGGGAGAGGCAACAGCCAAGCAAGGGCAAGTACAAAAGGTCCTGTTAGGACCGCCGAAGACCAGACTTCTAATGTGGCCAGACCTTAGCCTATCTAAGGCTGATTGGGCAAGTCTTGGGCGGGTGTTCTGCAAAGATAAACCAGGGTGCTCTGCGGCGTACCCATCGTGTTCAGGAGGAATCCTTCAAATTAATTTTACTTTGTAATAATGGAATGCATCTCTGAGACTTTTCAAACAGATGATGGAGGAGTAGAGAGCTTACTACCTTCCACGGCAAGTCGATCTGCGACATCATTGCCATGGATACCATCATGAGAAGGAATTCATTGCAAGCACACAGAGCCTATCTGGGACAACGTAGCCAAATGGGCAAAAATATATTGCTCCCATTTATCATAAATGCATGGTCAATCCCTCAAGTATATTAAAATGAATAAGTGTATAATTGAGTTCACACGAGCAAGTGGTGCTTGGCCGCTCAAGAAATGATATTCTGAGATGATACATTGAAATATACATAGCAAATTTCATTTTATTATTTTTTGATGTTTAAATTGATTGATATACACTGAAGTGACAAAAGTCATGGGATATCAAAATGCAAATATAAAGATGGCTGTAGTATTGCAGCGAAAAAGTATAAATGCGCAGTTCGCTTTCCAGAGCTTTCATTTGTGTTCAAGTTATTCATGTGAACAGATTTTTCGTGATTTATGGCGGCACGACGAGAATTAACAGGCTTTGAACGTGGAATGTTAGTCGGAGCTAGACGCATGGGTCATTCCATTGCGGATATCGTTAGTGAATTTAACATTCCGTGATCCACAGTATCAAGAGTGTGCCGAGAGTATTAAATTTCAGGCATCACATCGAATCATGGACATCGCATTGGGCGACCACCTGCACTTAACGACCGAGACGTCTGTGTAGAATCGTCAATGTTAATAGACACGCGACACTTCGTCAAATAATTGCAGGAATCAATGTGGGACGTACGAGGGACGTGTCCGATAGGACTGTGCGGCGAAATTTGTTTTCCTTGGGCTTTGACAGCAGAAGACCGACTCGAGTGCCTTTATTGACAGCACGACATTGCCTGCAGTGACTCACCTGGGCTCGTGAGCATATCGACTGGTCCCTAGACCAGTGGAAACCCATGGCGTGGTCAGAGGAGTCACGATTTCAGAGGAGTCACGACCCCACGAAGCCATGTACCCAAACTGTCAGCAAGGTACTATTCAAGCTGGTGGTGGCTGCATAATGGTGTGGGCTGTTTTTACATGGCATGGACTCGGTCCTCTGGTGCAACTGAACCGATCATTGACTGGAAATGGTTATATTCAGCTGCTTGCAGATCACTTGCTGCCATTCATGGACTTCATGTACCCACACAACGGTAGGGTTTTTATGGACGACAATGCGCCATGTCACCGGGCCAGAACTGCTCGCGATTGGTTTGAAGAACATTCCGGACAATTCCAGCGCCTGATCTGGTCACCTAGATCGCCCGATATGAATCCCATCGAGCATTTATGGGACATCATCGAAAGATCCGTCCGTGTCCAAACTCCTGCACCATCCACACTTTCACAATTATGGACGTCTATACAGACAGCGTGGCTCAATATTCCTGCAGAGGACTTCCAACGACTTGTGGACACCATGACACATCGAGTTGTTGCACTTTACCTGGCAAAAGAAGGACCGTCACATTAACAGTGATCCCATGACTTTTGTCTCTTCAGTGTATAGATTTTTTTTCAATCCTATTTTAGTGATAAATTGTTGTTTGAATGTTCATAAACATTATTAGATTCTAATGAATTCAATTAAATTTTTATTATTAAGTATCCTATACCCTATTATAATGGCTCAATGAATCTATACTTAGTATAAAATGGTCTCCTTAAAACGTCTTGTAAGGAAGTCGCCACTTTGTCTCCTGCTGGAAGATACACATGATCGAACAATGATACTCTCATCCAGCGGTGAGACTATTCAGCCTTTGTTACCCATTGTGTTTCTCCCTTTCTTAGAATTTGAGAAGGGCAGATAAGGGACCTCACATGTTTTCGGCTCATTAAAGCAGCGAACCGGGTCGAAATACCAGACGGGACTAATTCGTCTGTGGACCACCCCACTGGGTCCGATAATGAACAGATGCGGTTTACGACCATTGAAGAAATTAGTGTTTCCTGGATCCCATTAAAGAAAGAATCCAGGTGCAATCTAAAGGGCGGATGTCTCAGAAATCTTCCCACGATGGTGGCGCGAGTGGGAGTAGAATGATTGGACAACCGGCATCTCCAGCGAGCCAATATCAGCCTGAGAAGTGGAGCTTCGCGACCGTTAAAAAGGGGTTCAAGAAGCCGATCGGGGAAGAAGGGGGAAAAGAAGAAAGAGAGAAAGAGAGAGGAGGAGAAGGAATGAGAAGGAGGCTGATCTGGGACAAGCTGATCTGGAGGACGAGACAAGCTGTGAAGAGTGCTGATGTGAAGAGATACCAGGTGATCTCAAGTTGTTACAAGATCTACCGGAAGAAATCCGTAGATATCTGGAGCTACAGGCAGTAGCTGAATACGCAGACAGTTTGTGAGTTCCCGGCCTAGTTGTCGAACAGACAATCCTTTGTAAATATTCCTTTATATAATCTAGATGACGTGTTTTTTGTGTGTTAAGCTGTAAATAAAGCCTCTGTATATAATACGCTACCATTTCATTTGACCCGCCCGTGGTCAAGCCTTTACAGTCTCAACTGCAAAAACTCGATACATAGTAAACTAATATTGGAGATATTTATAGCATTTTGTACAGCATTTATTGAAGGAGGTTTTAATACATTAAAATCTTATCAAAATAAAAAGGGAAGTTCTATAATGGACATTTTAATTTTTCCGAGAATGCACAAACACCTAACAATGCGCATGTGCGGACAACAAGAGCTGTGGTATGCATATGCAATACATATCTTTGTTAAATCTGATTTTAAACAGCGATTCAAATCTCTTTACCCCGCAATGAAGGAATTCCAACCTTAAAATTATCGTCTGTGTTTTTTATACTGCCGTCTCATATTTTTACCGTTATAAAATTCTAAGTATTTCTTCATTTGAGCTATAAAAATAATCTGTACCTAGTTTTGAAAATTCCTAAATATATATTTCACTTTTGTAGGATGTAGCGTAATATGCCCAGGTCATATTGGTGGAAGCTAGGGTTAAGTTAAAAGCTAATTTTTATTCTTAGATGCTATTCCATGGGATACGCCGTATAGGTATTGCTAGTTTATATTTAAAGTTAGCAATTATTTTTCTCTTACTTCTTAAATATACTGCCAATTTCCATAAGATTTTTTTAAAATAGAACTTCCTTTTATTAATTTGCGACAATCAGATCTTGTAAAGAGGACAACGACCTGTCTAGACAGATATATCTTCTAATTCAATTATAGTATGCTAAAAATATTTGTAATCCCATGACCGGACTATAATTTCATTACTCAATTCCAATAAAGGGAAAACTTCAGAGTAATTTTTTTTTAAAATTTTTGTGAATAAAATAAATAAAAAGATTAAATTGAAATCTGCTATACATATTTTAATCATGTCAGAACATAGTTTCTTGAACGGCCAAGCACCACGTGCTCGTGCAAGTTAAATTATAGTTTTATTTATTTTAATTCCTTCATTGAATGAGTCATTTTAGTATTGCAAGCGATCCAGAAAACTTATCCCGCATGTTTAAAAAAATATAACATATTCTATTTATTTCATTTCATAAAATATTCAAATACTCAAAAGCCCGTACTCAAAATAACATTTTTCTGGGTTTTATTTGCTTTAGTCATTAACTTAGTTTTTTTTTAATAAGAGTTTTTGTAAATGAGAGGACAGCGTGTTATTAAAAGCTGACTTTTTGAGATGCTCGTGCAGATAATAAAATTTTTATATTTCGCCTACGGATTTTTGTTGACGCCGAAAAGCTAATTCTAAAAACATCATGTGCTAACAAGATGAAGGTTTTACAAATTTATTTTTAGCTCATCTTATTTTGCATTTAATAGGTAATCTTGTTGAATTGTCATTAATATACCATATATTTGAGATTTGAGAAAATCTGAAAGTTATTAAGATGTGTAACTATGTTAAAAAGTCAATTTTTGAAAAAAAATTAAGTTTTATTTTATTTAATATTCTTTAAGTTTGAAAAAGTTTCTTAACAAAATCCTCAGAATTTTATTTCTGAATTTGTGTCAGTTAAAATGTCATTGATTTTATTTCAATTACACATATTAACATCTTGTAATGTATTGGTCAAGACTGACCAAATAAGAGAATAGATTTACAAAATAATTTAATTACCATCCTAAATATTTTCAAAGAATAACTTGTTCTCATCTACGTTAATATTTTTTCCAAAAATCATGAAATATTTCCTCTGTCAATGGGATAATCAATCACCAGAAAACCGCTGACAGGCTATAAGTCATAAGAAGCTACCTGAGGGTTGCTTCAAAAATCTATCGATTTCTATCAGGGGGATCTTAACTCTAGTAGCTTGAATAACTCGAGATTTCTCGAAACATCAGAAACAACCTTTCCAATGCCGAAATGTCTCCGAATTCTGTTTCGAAGTCTTTTTTTTATTCGGGGGAAAAACCACATTTTATTTTCATGAGATACCCGCCTTCGGTTTCTCATTGGTGAACTTGAGTTCCCTACCACCCAATAGCTGCATTGCAACGCTTTCTCAGTGGTCCCAACTCATTTAAAGGAAGTCTATATGAGAGCTGCCTTCGCCAAAGCTACAGGTACGAGTATTAATCTCTACAGCTAAATTTTTCCTCGGGGTTAAGCTAATGATTAGGCTCAAACTTCTGTTCTTCAAAGCTATTATAAGACCTGTTTTAATGTAATATTTTAATGTATACCCAAATCTGAGGACCCGCATTAATCACAATCAAGAGATTGCAAGTTTTCTAAAAAAAAAAAAAAAAAACATCTGAAGCAAACAGTTAATGCCTCCTGGTACGTCAAAGGAAATATAATACATGACGACCTTCAAATTGAACTTATTTTGGAATTTATCAGAAAAATTCTTTACTTTACAAAATTTAATTTACAAAAAAAAAAAAAATCTATACTTTACGAGTTACTTCATTTACTAATCTACGATACTGCGGTTCCCAGTTCTTGCAAGAGACCAACAGCTGCCATTCACAACTTCTATATAAATTTTCCAGTCATAAAAAAGCTGCGAATTAGTTAACTCTGTTACCAATCTGATGTTAAAAAATTTTTTAATTATACCTGTTTAGGCTCTAGATAGCTACGATGTGCTACACGCGTGTAATCAGGAATTTTATTTTTTCTAAAATTAAACAAATTAGTTTATAAATCCCCATAGTTTAAGGCACTTGCGCTGTAACTATCAAGTGATAAAAATCAAATATATGCTAAATAGTAAAATACAGGGTGTCCAAAAAATTCAAGTACTGATGATTTGTGAATTTATTTTACAAAAACAATAGGTTTAAAAAGAATTATTTTTATGCCAATGATAAAAAGCACTTTTAACATAACTAAGGAAAAATTACTGAACTTACATTTATAATAAATGTTCAAAATGTCCATCCCTTTCTTGGAGACAAAGCTGAACTCGTTTGCGCATGTCTTTCGAAACGCGTTTTAACATGCTAGGAGTGATTTCTTGTATCCTTTGGGTAATTGCGATCTTCAAATCATCTATTGTTTGAGGATCACCTGCATAAAATCTGTGCTTTAAATATCCCCACAGAAAAAAGTCCGGGGTGGTCAGATTAGGGTATCGAGGTGGCCAAAGAATTTTTGAGATAAGCCTATCGCCAAAAAAAGCTTCAAGCATGTCCATGGTTTCGTTACTCGTATGGAAAAATTTAATATACTTGAAAAAAAATCATGGAAAATGTTTTTTTAAATTGGGAGTACGGGAACCCTGGTACTCATTTTTAAATATATTATTTAAATTAACCCGTGCCGTCGTTTTGGCACAGAGGTAGCACGTCTTCTTAATGATCTGGGAGTCCCTGGTTCGACTCCCTGTCAAAGCGTGGTTGTTCTTCTGTGTTCTATCTGTGAGATGTATGAATGTGTCCCCTGTAAAAAGGGGCTGTGCAAACGAATGAGATAATTGCGTGTCACCTTCATATGAGCTAGAAGTCAGACCTCTCTCCGTAGGTATCCAAGGGTCCATAACCTCAGAAGCTACTGCACCCCTCCTTCCATTAAAAAGAGGAAACGCCTTTCTCATCCTCATTAAATTTGTTCTTGTAAATCGATATATTTAATTTTATTCTGCATAACAAAGAAGCGAAAAGAAAAATATCTGAAGAAAAGAACGACAATTTAATATTAATAATAGCGCGCATTATAAGTGCGATTGAAAAATGAAACTGATCGCATTATTAGAGAAAAAAATAATTAAAGCCAAGGTTATTGACATCATATTTTAGAAAATGATTGTTAAAAAGGAAAAAAAATTGCTAACAAGTGAAAATAGTTTGATGATGAACTTTAAATTATCGAAATGCAATTTTTTTAAAAAAAATTAAGATGATGTATAATAATTTTTGAGAAATCATGTATTTCCAATTTATGGTGGAGAAAAGCAAATTATATTTGCCTTCATTTTGCTTTCTTTAGAAAGGCTTAAAAAGATTTTGGTAGCGCAGTTAATCTTTCTATTTGTTAAACAACATATCTTCCAATTTTCGTTTGAATTATTCAAAAGATATGGTGTTGTATAAATCTCAAATCAATGAGTAAACAAACAACAATCAGTTCCTAAGATTTGTTTCGGAGAATATAGAATTTAATTATATCCAGTAAATCGTCGCTTTTCATTTCTATGTCAGGTATGCCTAATTATTGGATTATATTGTTCGCTTTCAAGATATCTTGTCTAATATGAACAGTTTTACTTCTTGATACTCTTATAGATAAGCTTAAAATTCTCTATTCATTTATTTAGCAGTTGAATTTCATCTTTCTCTGGTATCATTAAGCATATTAGACGATGATTCAATGAATCTTATCTAAATGTATTCTTAATTTTAAGAACAGCGTAATAATCTAGCCGATTAAAATTTTATATATTTATAAATTATTATTATAGATAAACCAATTATCTACTGATCCGTCCCACAAATCGTTCACCTGAAATCCTTTGAAGCAATTTTGAGCATCTGTATTCATTATTCAATGGCGTAAAATTATTTAATTTACATTAGGAGAACTGACAGTTATGGCTTTAATTCTGAGTAGCTAATTCTTTCATCAGTAAATGAGTATTTCTACTTTCTCAGATACAATTAATTATAGAAAGGTAAACAAGCTATTTGCATAAGTAACATGACTATTGTAAGAAATGATTTTCGTCTCCATAGATGCTGACTCAAAGTAATGAATTTTCAATTAACGAATAAGTACTGTATACGATAATTTTGATTTCCATAGATGCTGACTCAGAGTAATGCTGCTCAAGTTAACGAATAAAAATTGAATATAATAAATTCGGTCTCCATAGATGCTGACTCAGTGTAATGAAGCTCCAGTTAACGAATAAGCATTGTATACAATAATTTTGATTTACATAGATGCTGACTTAGAGTACTGCTGCTCCAGTTAACGAATGACTATTGCATAAAATAAATGTGGTATCCATAGATGCTAACTCAGTGTAATGAAACTGAAGTTAACAAATAAGTATTGAATATAATAATTTTGATTTCCGTAGATGCTGACTCAGAGTAATGCTGATCCAGTTAAAGGATGGCCATTGTACTAAATTAATTCTGTCTCCATAGATTCTGACTCAGTGTAATGAAACTGAAGTTAACGAATAAGTATGGTATATAATCATTTTGATT
>JAOUZG010017540.1:683775-702264 GCA_026289955.1 Argiope argentata
TATATATATATGTATATATATATATATGTATATATATATATGTATATATATATATGTATATATATATAATCATGAATATGTATTGGTACAGTTGCTCCTCAAATATATACACAGAGTTTGTTGAACAATTGTATTCAATCAGCAAATTTGTAATGAAAGCTTAAAGTAAATATTAGTGTACCCACAAGTTTGTCGCCGATATGGCAACCAAACGGAGTGCTCCTCTATCAGTCCTAATGCTGTTTTGTTTACTACTTTTAACAATGGTTGAGTTCAACATGAACTACGACTATTTTAAGAAAGACATTAAATAAATAAAGAATAAAATGAAATCTGCTATGCATGTTTCAATCATGTTAGAACACAATTTCTTGAACGGCCAAGCACCGCGTGCTCGTGCAAGTTAAATTATAGTTTTTATTCATTTTAATCGTTTCATTGAATGAGTCACTTTACAAACTTTTTTTATGATCATAAAAAAACTTTGTATCGCATTGATTGTTTAAAGAAACATCACATTTCGTAATTATTTCCTTTCATATAATCACTACTTAAAATGACAATTTTGTAGGTTTTATTTGCTGTAGTCATTAAATTATTTTTTTTAGACCAGAGCTTTTGTAAATGGGATGGCATTGCGTTATTAAAAACTGATTTTTTGAGATGCTCGTGCAGATAATAAAATTTTTATTTTTCGTTACGGATATTTTTTGATGTCAGAAAACCTCATTCCCAAAACAATATTATGTTCTGACATGATAAATATATAAATTAAAGATTTTAATGCTTTTTTGATTTATAATTAAAAGTTTTTTACAACTATTAAGACACTGCAATTTTAGTTTAATGTGAACACGAATACAAAATCTTTATTCTTTTGCCATTATTAACTGTCAATATGCGCTTGACGAAATTGTCTGCATTCTTACTTTAGAAGTCAGATGCAGTGGAATTCTTCGCAGTTCTGATATTTCTCTTTTTGCTTTAATGGTTGGTTTTCTTGATAATTTGTTTTTTTAATAATAGTGCAAAAATGGATGTCATGTAAATGGGAGGGAAGAAAATATTTCGAACCTCCAAAATTGATGATGAAAGGATGAAATATATAGATTTTGTACGGTTTGAAATTCAGTTCTGAAAATGGTTTGCTCCTTCTTCCGTTATTTCTCTTCTTTTGATTGTGTACTATTTCTGGGCAAAAGTTACGTTTAGTGTGTCTTTTGCCGCGCCAAGGATGCCAAGTCGCCAATAAATATGGAGGGCAAAGTAAACAAACATCTCTATGGGATAGTTACGGTTACCACATTTCGCAATATTATTATGATTTTTTTTACCGATGAGCATTCTTTTTTTTTTTCAGGGAGAACTTTTTATCTTAAAAAAAAAAAAACATCCTACGGCTTCGCTAGCCACGGGAGCGGGAAAATAGTATCTACGCTAGAATATTGAATATAAGGATTGTGTGGATAACATGAACAGTAAATAATAAATAATTGAGAAAGACAAAGACGCAAAATGAATGGATTTAATAGGAAATTTTATTCATAGGAAATTTATTTTAAAAAGTTGAAGCTTATGTACAGCTCAACCATCGTTGGAAGAAGTAAACAAAACATCATTAGGGTTACTACAAGAGAGTTGGGTTGGGTTGCCATATTGGTAGCAAACTCGTGGGCACACTAATGATCACTTTAACCTGTTTCTGTTATCCACACAGTCCTTATGTTCAATGTGCTAGAGAAGCTACTAGTTTCCCGCTCCCGTAGCTAGGGAAGCCGTAGAATGTTTTTTTTTATGTTAAAAAATGCTACCCGGTGCCTTCTACGGATGCCGAAGACATCGCTTGCTCTAATGTTTGTTCTAAATTAAGCAATACTTAACAGCAATGCATGGGAAAAAAACCATACTTATCAGTAAAGAAATATTAATTATATTGCGGAAAGTAGTAAACGTAACTGTTCCTCAGAAGTGTTTGTTTACTTAGTACATCATCCTTATTGGCGACTTGGCATACTTGGCGCGGCAAGGGGCACACTAAACTTCATATTTACCCAAAATAGAATGAACCTATATTTTTATAGCTACATACTGTTTCTGAAGTTATGACAAAATTTTGGCATCCTATTATCTTTTGTCGCTTTATCAAAATGTATTAAAAAGGAATATAAATTGCCGGGACCTATTGTGTCTGGAACACAAGAATATTGAATATTTAATACATGTCTTAGCATAATACAACATGCTTTATTAAACATGAGAATACAAGCAATAAAACTGATAAAGGATTTTCAGACAGAATATAGACAGTATATAATTGAATGATGAATCATAAAACATACATAAAATTTTCGTGGTTCATGCATAATGTATGGTCTGCTTTTTTGCATGTCTCTGTATTCCCACTGCTCTTGGATAAATTGTTTCATATAAATTCGTATTTTACCATTCTCATACAAATATTCTCTTTCAAAAATTGTGATACAAGAGAGATATGTATTATTGTACTTATAATATGCACTTCAAAATGTAGAAATGCTATAAAATTCCAAATATCACAACTGTTACCAATATTTATTGAATTCAAAATTTCATATTCATGCTTTAATGTAAATTAATGTTGCAGAAATATTAAGCACTAGAATATTTCGTATCAATATGCAACATAAATTGGCAATATACTATTAAAATCCACCAAAAAAATCTTAAAATATCAAAATAATGTATGAAATATGTGATTTATTTCTTTATAAAGGTAAACAAGAAATATTGTATAATTTTAACATAATTTTCAGTTACATGCGATTCGAATTTAAAAATAAGTATTAGGAGATATACTGCTCAAAAGTTGCATAACAAGTTACAAATTAAATTATACAAAAACTTTCCCAAATAAGATATTTTGATTTCTAAAGCAATTTTTTCACTGCCTGTGATGGAAAAGGGAAAAAAAGGCTCTACAATTCTAGTAATTTCAATAAAATTGAATTTATTTAAAATCTCTTGGCCTGTATAAATAAACTTATTCTTAAGAAATTGCAGTATTTCATCCCACTGCATTAATGGCTCCTGCTAAGGAAGATAATTTTACAGATAACTCTATTGCCCCGGACTTGGCGATGAATTTGGCAATTTTGAAAGCTAAAATAGAAGTACTTGAAATGATAGAAAATTTTTCCAGGTACTTCTTTTACTTGTAACAGAACGTATTAAAAATATTAAAGTGAAATCTGCTATTGATATATCAATGTGCCATATCAGAACATCATTTCATGAACGGCCAAGCACCACTTACTCTTGCAAATTAAATTATATTTATTATTCATTTTAATTGTTTCATTGAATGCAATTTTTAAAATTTAAATTAATTACTATTATAAATAAGAACTCATTCTTTTTCTTTTCAAAAAAATCTAATCATAATGTTTAGTTGTATACGTATAATACATTGCTTATACCAAAGTATACTTATTCTAATTGCATAAGTTCTGTTAACTTAAAGAGGTTACAGTTAAATTTTGGATAAACTTTTGCTTTTAACTGAAGGCACATGTTTGCCTCAGTTAGAAGCAAAGAAATTAGGGGTGAAAAGCAAGTTAAAAGAATCAAAATTTGTGCAGACTTTTTCACTAAATTTCTCCAAGTACTTTAAATTCTTGAAGAACTTTAAAGTGCTTTGTTTTGATAGATTCCAAAAATTTTGTGCTTTGTTTTTAAAGATTCTAAAAATTTTGATTATTTAACTCTTTACAATTAGAGTACTCGTAAATCTATTCAATGTACAGTGAGACACTTCTAAGCTTTAATCAAATCAATCCCATATTATTTGTCCTAGTTAACTATTCGAATGTAAACAAGATTTGGTCAACTATGTCAATATTCCTGTAAATATATGAACCTTTGAAATGATAAAAAATTAGTTTTGAGTAATTTATCTGTTGTATGTAAATGTTGAGTACAGAAATAGAATAAGGTAACTTATAGGTGTTCTTTCTCTTTGGGTTTTTAAAAAAAACATTGAATTTTTCTGGAAGAAAATTTAAATATTTGTTTATCTATGCCGACTAAATTTTTATTTTGAAATTTTTTAAGATCTCATTATAAAAATAATGGAATATATATATATATATATATATATATATTTCCTTTTGTGAAAAAAGGTCTTTGTGATTCCAACATACCGATGTTTTCACTTTATTCTATACTATGTATAAATATTTAAAATAAAATTACAAATAAAATACAACTTTGTAGCTTAACTAGTTACTTTGTAATGTTTAATATCATATGATTTTTATTCTTCAGTTACAAAATTTTCTTGATTAAATTATAAATTTATTTAGGGCATTTTTTCCCCAAATGTAATTTGCATCTAGCTGTTCCTTTTCTTAAATTTGAATCTAACAGAGCATTTATTTCAATCAGATTTATAGATATGGTGCGTAGATAAAATTAAAAGCTTTCATAAATTTGGGATTTGTTCTATAATAATAGTTCATTATTACAGCATTTTTTGATTAAATTATAAATTTATTTAGGGCATTTTTTCCCCAAATGCAATCTGCATCTAGCTGTTCCTTTTCTTAAATTTGAATCTAACACAGCATTTCTTTCAATCAGATTTATAGATAACAGCGTATTTTTTTTCACTCAGATTTATAGAAATGCTTCGTAGATAAAATTAAAAGCTGACATGACTTTTTGGTTTGATTCTATAATAATAGCTCATTATTACAACATTTTATTGAATAAATTATCGATTCATTTAGGAAATTGTTTTCCCATATATATAATTTGAATCTAGCTGTTCCTTTTCTTAAATTTGATTTTCATAGAACATTTCTTTTAATAATATTTATAGATATGCGGCATATATAAAATTAAAAGCCGTCGTGAATTTTTGATATGATTATTTAATAATATTTCATTATTACAACATTTTCTTGAATAAATTATCCATTTATTTATTGCATTTTCCCAATATACAATCTGCATCTATCTGTTCCTTTTCTTAACTTTGAATCTAACATCGTATTTCTTTCAATCAAATTTATAGATATGCTGCGTAGATAAAATTAAAAGCTATCATGAATTTTTGTTTTGATTATATTATAATAGTTCATTATTACAACATTTTCTTGAATAAATTATCCATTTATTTACGGCATTTTTTCCCATATACAATCTGAATCTAATTGTTCCTTTTCTTAAATTTGAATCTAAAGCGCCTTTTTTTTCAATCAGATTTATAGATATAACAGCTTTTTAATTTTATCTACGTAGCATAAATTTTCGATTTGATTCAATAATAAAAGATCATTATTACAAAATCTTCTGGAATGAATTATCCATTTATTTAGGACATTTTTTTCCCGTATACAATCTGCATCTAGCTGTTCCTTTTCTTAAATTTGAATCTAACAGCGCATTTTTTTCACTCAGAATTATAGATATGCTGCGTACATAAAATTAAAAGCTGTCATAAATTTTGAATCGATTCTATAGTAATATGTTGAAATGCTTTGATGCGTAATATTGTCATATATTATATTGAGTTTAATTTTCAGGTTTGCGCATCTTGTTAGAACATACGTCAGTCTTCAATATTGGCTGCCAATGCAATTCACGCATTGGAGCAATGACTTAAACATTTGCTTTCGACAAGATATAGCCCCAGGTCTCGCGTTGCACAATAAGCCATAAGGGTTTCAAGGAGAGCTGAGGCGTCATGCCGGAAATGCTATTTGCTAATGCCGCGTCATTGAAGGCATTGATTCAAATACTATCAAATATTAAGGCTTTACGTAGTTTAATTAATCAATATTATCAAACCAATACTTTTAAATTAAATTTTTCAATGATAAAAAAAATTGGGAGAAAGTTTTTTGGGTCCATTAGCGTATAATGATTGACTAAATGAGGACAGTAAAATAATGATAGACTATAAATTTATAATGATTTATATTGATATTCAGAATGCTGAAAATCCAGACATTGTATAATCTCTACGTTTGATACGTCACTAAAATCCAAAATACATTTTTATAATCATGTGTTTCATTCTTCCTTTTTAATAAATATTCACATAAAAATCAATTAATTTAGATAAACTATTCAGATGAAAATGAATAAATGATGTCAACTCCAAATTATTATCAAATTCTGCCTATTATATTTTGGACAAAACTCATTTACAGAAAGTTTGCTTGCAGATATTATTCCACGTTTACAATGTCATAAAATTCCAAAACTACATTTTTAGAACTAAGTATACAATCCTATCTCTTGGTTTGCTGACACAACATTTAGTTAAAGCTTTGAGCTAGCTACATATAAATCAGTAAATGATCTTGTTTCTAAATTTCTGGATATCTGATAATCAAATTTTGATCGAAATTCATATACAGGAAGTATATTTATCTGTATTTCAAATTATTGTCCAATATCCCAGTTTAAGATGTCATTAAAACAAATATACCTTTCTTGGCACTAAATATTTCATTAAATATATTGATCTCTTGGTATGGCATTTCGATAAAGCTTTGATCTAACTAGATAAAAATTAGTAAATTATCTCTACACAAAATTGCTAGAACTTTATCAATAAAATTTTGATCGAAATTCATTTACAGAAATTTTGTTTATTCATATTTACGAATATCGTCTAATTACCGCTTCTGAGATGTCACAAATCACAAAAGTATAACTCAGTGGAATTAAAAGTTTTATTCAATCTGTGGGCACAATATCTCGAAAACACTTAAAGCAAGAGAATTGAAAATCAGTAATTCATCTCTCCAACAAATTTCTGGGTATCTGATTATCGAATTTTGATCAAAATTCATTTACAGAAAGTTTGTTTATCAGTATTTACGAATATTGTCTAATATCCATGATTGAGATGCCATTAAACCACTAAATTGCTTTTTTAGAATTAAGTATTTCATTCTATCTTTTGGTCTGTTGACTCAACATTCATTCAACAGAACTTTCAACCAGCTAGATAAAAATCAGCATAGGATTTCTACATTAAATTTCTAGATATTTTATCAAATTTCAAATGAAACTCATTTGCAAGAAGTTTCTTTATATATATTTCCAGATAGTATCTTATCTCCATTTTTTAGATATTCATTTAAAGTCGAGAAATTTTTTTGGAAGTGTTTAATTCTATTTGTAACTCTATGGACGCCATAATTAGATATTGCTTTGAACTAGTGAGATAAAATTCAGTAAACTATCTGTAAATATTATAATTCTAGATATATGTCTATCAAGTTTTGAACGAAATTCATTCAAGAAAAGTCTGTTTACTTGTGGGTTCAAATGCAAGTGAACTTGATAGTTAGAAACTGTAAAGAACTAGAGGAAAGGAAGTTTTGAATTCAGTTTTACAATCAAAAACATAAATAATTATCAATTCTTTTAAGATGTTTAGTAAATATTTGAAATTAATTACTTCATTCTATCTGTTGATCTGTGTATGTCTTATTTTGAAAACACTATGAAATATCCAGATAAAAGCCAGTAATCATTTCTATACTAAGATTCTAAATTTCTGTTTGTCAAGTTTTGATCAAAACTCGTTAACACGAACTTTGTTTATTTGTGTGTTCAAATGCAATTAAACTCGACACTTAGAACTTGTATAGAGCTAGAGGGATGAAATTTTTTGCTCAATTTTTGCGCCGACCCCATGAATGCATATAAAATTCTGAATGTAATCCGGTCAATGATTAACGATGTTTTTTATTTGATATATATTAATGATATATATTAATAAATATGTATGTAAATACTTTAAATTTAACCTAATATATGAAAATCTGATAAAACAATAACTTAGATATATGAAAATCTGATATATGACAGAATTTGAATGGCAGATAGTTGTTTCAAAATTGCCCTATAAAAGACAGTTCCTTGATTTGGGGATAGTAAATATTAAAATCCGTTAGATGTTTCATTTATTTTATTTACTGTTCAGTATTTATTATTCAATCTTAAGCTCTGTACTTTAATTATAATAATCATGCTTATAAACAATAAATTTGAAATCTTTAATTATTAATCAAAATTCATCAAACATGTTCTATATCATACACGAGTGTATATATGAACCCTATTGTTGTTTTCTTCTGACTTTTAATCAGTTTTTCTTCAATAAATGCATCATTATATAAAGTAGTAATTTTATATGAGTTAATCTTACGGATCAAATTACTTTCATTTGAGAAGGATTATAATTTTCTTGTTAGAAATATATAATACAATTATAATAATCATAATACAATTATAATAATCATTTATTTGAGACTACAACTATAATTATATCTGTGACTATACGTATTTAACAATCACTACTTCATTTAAGCCATATAATTTAATCATAAAATATCTAACTCACAAAGCAAATATTAATTGAATTATAATAAACAACAAAAATAACTATCCTAATTAGAGAAGAGTAATACTCATTTTATGACAATATAAATTTCAAAATCGGATTTAGATGGAGTTATATAGAATATCTAAGAAAGGCTTCCTTTTTTAAAAAATCATCGCAACTGTATATCTTTATTCCCATTCTGTATTGCGAAAGAAATGCAATGTCACTAAAACAGGGTGATATCTTCCAATAACGATAATGAATAAAGGTCAAACCCTCCCAACATACACACAAAATGCATTTTTGGTATACATAGTGACAAAAGCGGAATCAAGATAAAGCAAATACAGCAAATTCTTAAAATCAAATCACAATAAACATGGCTTTGCTATCAGTATTCTTACTTCATGACTCACTATAACTCTTTCGTTTTTTGTAAGTTAGAATTAAAATTTAACTAGAATAGAACTTCTAAAGTATTCCTTGATTTCAATTACTAATGATATCTCAATAATTCTTGTATTTCCGAGAACCTTAATTTTTGTTGACAATCTCGCCAAATTTTTCGCCAACGCTGATTTCTGAGTATCTGCAGGGAAACAATATGTAATAATGGGCTTGCTTTCTATTACAATAAATATTTTAGTTTTTGATATTATGTAATATTGAAATTGAAATAGCATGGTGTCTTTCAAGCACCATAATTAATAACGGTGACCCACCTCCCTTTACTTGCTCACAAAATGAAAATGTGGTATGCATGAAGACCATAAAAATGAGGAAACAAGAATAGTCTAGAAAACAGTGTATCGCTCAAATCTAATTACATTAAGCCTAGCTATGTTATCAATATGCTAAATAAGGAATATTATTTTACTTGACTCACTATAACTCTCTCTCTCTCTCAAGGTTTTTTTAAGTTACTATTAAAATTCTACGGGCATAGAATTTCTAAAGAAACCTTCGATCTCAATTCCTAATGATATCGCAATAATCCTTGTATTTCCTAGAACCTTGATTTTTGGTGTCAATATCGCCAGATTTTTCGCCAACGCCAATTTCTGAGTGATGCAGAGAAACAAAAATATAATAGATATGTAATATTGGGCCTAATTTCTGTTACAATAAATCTGATAGTTTTCAATATTATGTAATTTAATTTTCATAGCAATGAAATAATCAATCATCTTTTCTAAGCTCAGAGTTAATAATTCATTACTTAGTTACGTGTATATACATTATTATAAGGGAATACTCATAGAGCTTTTCTCTTTAGTACTTTATTTTTACATATACTAAGTTAGGTAATTAAAATCTAATATATTTATAACAGCCTGTCATTAAACTAATTTGTACTGATTTCTGTACTGATTGTGTTAATTTGAACTGATTTTTATTAATTCCCATTAATTTCCTTTTTTCATAAATTTATTTCTAAAATAGAAAAAGACAAATCCTTTAACTTATCAAAGAAAAATTCTTTAAATTATAAAAGACAAATCCTTTAACTTATCAAAGAAAAATTCTTTAAATTATAAAAGACAAATTCTTTAACTTAAATCATAGTGGATTACCCCATATTTTGCACGTCCGCCGAACTCAATTCTGCATTGAAACAAGCCATGGATTACTCCCTAGATGTAGAATTCGGGGCATTGATCACCAGTGACGTGAACAATGGTTCAAGCGAAGTGACCTCGATTTCATCTGGATTGATAAATAGGCGCCCGCCTATCCAAATCCTTCCCGGTCGGACTGAATATAACGGCTAGTTATAGCTTGAGAGTTAGTTGTGAAGATCCATTAATATAAGTTAAAACGAATATAATTTTTGGTAAGGATTAAATTTTTGAATGGGAATGTGCCATTAAATTAGTCAACTTATCAAATTTGAAATGCAAATATGATGTAAATTATGTTTTGATAGGATTTTCATTCGAGTCTTTTGGTGTGAAATGCCAACTGACAAAAATTAAAATATGTTCAAATTTTTGATGGACAAAAGTAAGAATCTGAAAGAAATAATTAAGATTAGATGCTTCTAGTGTAGTAATTTTTTGATTAAAGGAAATTAAATGAATTTAAAAGAGATTTATTGCTTTTTCATACTTGTTCAAGTTTTGAATCCTGGTTAATAATATAAAATTTAAAATATTTTACTTTGAATTTCTGTCTACAAATTGTATGTTTTATAATACATTAGTAGATTAATTTACATTATTACGGAAATTGATAGCATAACCATAGGTTTGAATTTTCTCAAAAATTTCTTTTCTTATTGTGTTGTTTTTCACGTTCTGTATAATTCCTTATTGGAATAAAATTTGGATTTTATTGTAATTATAGATATTATAATCTAATCTTATCTAAGTCTATTGAAGGATTGATTGATTTATATATATTAGATATAATATCTAATATAGAAATCTCATTTCTAAGTCAATTCCTTTATTCAACCGAGTTGATATCGTATTTATTAGAATGAAGCATCTTTAAAAACAATCATAATCATATTTTCTACAAATTCATTCAATATAACGTCCATATACATATTATATTAGGATTTTTAAAAATCTTTTTATAGTATGTATTAAGAAAATACGCCAAAGATATTGCTTCAAAAGCTTTAGGTGGAGTCTAAAAAATCTACCTAGTTATGTATTTAAACTTGATGATTTTTTTAATGTTTTATTTTAAATATCGTGGAATAGCATCTAGAATCCATTCCATTTCATCTAGACTTCCAAAACTATACGCACTAGACATTATATTTATTAAAATAAATATATTTATGTTAATAAAGTATTTACTAAGAATCAATTCTTGAAAGATAAAGTGAAGACGTGGATATACGAGCTCATTGCAATTACATTCACTAAGATAATCATGAACTGAATTAATTAAAACGAAGTTTTTATCGTGATGTCTTGTCTTTAAGCTACCATTTACAAATTGTTTATTTCAAACACATTAATTAAACATAATTCCGCAATTTGAATAACATAAGAACCAGTGTATTTTCTGAGTTACAAAGAAATATTAGAAATGTGAAAACCACATGTTGATGCTTATGTAATAAAAATCACATGTTGATGCTTATGTAATAAAAATCACTGATTGATGCTTATGTAATAAAAACCACATGCTGATGCTTATGTAATAAAAACCACATGCTGATGCTTATGTAATAAAAACCACATGCTGATGCTTATGTAATAAAAACCACATGCTGATGCTTATGTAATAAAAACCACATGTTGATGCTTATGTGATAAAAACCACATGTCGATGCTTACATGATAAAAACCAGATTGATGTTTATGTGATAAAAGCCACTTATTAAGGCTTATGTGATAAAAACCACAGATCGATGCTTATGTGATAAAAACCACAGATCGATGCGTATGTGATAAAAACCACATATTGATGATCATGCAATAAAAATCGCTTATTGATGATTATGTAATGAAACCACATATTGATGATCATGTAATAAAACCCATATATTTAGGCAAAATGACTTAAAATTCAATCTTGATAATAGAAAATTTATCATTTTTGGAAAAAATCGTGACTGTTTCCATCGAACAGGCTTTTGAGGTTCATTATTGTTGATATAGAAAATTTTCTTAAGGCATTTTGAAGTTACAGAATAAATAGAACTCATGCATAATCATGTATGAATGCACTGCTTTTTTGACGTCTTCAATTAATTTAGATAAATAATATGCATAGAAACAACTTCAAGAACAAACAGAAATGTATACGCATCAGGAGATGAATTATTTCATTTCATTAGTTAGTAATTTCAACGTAATTAGTTCTTTACGAACCCTGTATGGAAGAAATGAGTTTTAGATTGATATTTACTAATTATATTAACCATTTACATTTAGTAAATGATAGACTGATGCTTTCAAACCATCTGATATTTATCCGGATGCTCAATACCACCTGCCAAATCTCAATTTTCAAATCATGTTACTTAGATAATTACAAATGATTTTCCTATTAAAAAAGTGAAATTTTTTTTTCGTTTTGTTTTCAAGTAAAATACAAATGATTTGAGAAAATACCCTAAAGATATGGCTTAAAAATGTTTGAGACGGGTTTAAAAATTCCACCTAGTTCTATATTTAAACTCGAAGCATTTTTGAATTGTTTTCCAAGAAACTTATATCTATCCTTGCGCTGGATCTGAATGGATTTCTTACTCTAGTCACTTTTATGAACAAAAAATGTAAAAGTTACCATTTTATTGAAAAATTCAATCGTGAAGTTTACTGAATATGGCCCTCGTGATCTGGGCGTATCGAGTTCGAGTTCCGGTTCGGGCATGCATGTGCTATATCTGGGATGCGTGTGAATGTGCCTCTATCTATAAAAAAGAGTTTTACAAGCGAATATGACGCATAGGATAGCTAAACCATACTATTATCCTTAGTTGTTGTTAATGAAAAAACTTGACGCTCACTCAGCTTAAATCGTTGACAAATTTATCAGCGGGCTTGTTAAGTATCATAAGTAACAACCACAACAACGGCGCTATATATGATGAATCGATTATGATTAAAAACTAATTTTATTGCCACTTATATTAAGTATGCAATATATTTTAACCCTCTATGGGCCATGTTTTCGTTTTACTTCCAAAAGAAGGGTGGTAGTAAAAAATCAGAAATTATAAACTTATATATATAAATGAAAACTAATATTTGTGTTTAAATAATTTTATTGCGTTATAATCACTATGTGACTTTTGAGTCCCATCGACAGCCGGATTTCTGGCACAGAGGTAGCGCGTCTTCCTCGTGTTCTGGGAGTCCCGGTTCGGGCATGGCTGTTTTATCTCTGAGTTGTGTGAATGTACCCCTCTGTAAAAAGGAGCTGTGCAAGTGTGGGTGTGTGTGTTTCTCGTCCTCATATGAGCTAGAAGTCAGACTTCTGTCCTCGGGTGCTCAGGGGTCCATACCCTCAGAGGCTACTGCACCCCGCTTTCATTGGTAAAAAAAAACGGACACGACATCATCATCAAGTCACAATGGCCTATCAAATTTTCGCTTCTGTGTATAATAGATCATATATGAAAGTCCATAAAACAATTTGCATTTGGTGTGAGACATAAATGTACGTGCATCCACAAACATAGTTTGGTAAACACTGACAAAAGCACTAATAATTTCAATTGGATCAAATGGTTTCGCGTAGTTTTGCACAGCAATTATTTGACTATTTCGGGTTCATGAGCCTTGCAATGGTCATGAATGCTAGTATTGGTTGTGTTTGAAACGTCATAAAGTTTAGATTTATGCGCCATCTCATTAAATAAAGCTATAATTATTTTGTAAAATGTCGATAAATTAAAACGTGACCTGAAAGTTGCACGCGCCCATAGAGGGTTAACTTAACGAATTTATAATGGGAGATCTTGACAAATCCCTAATTTATGGTTAAATGACAAAAAATTGCATTTTTGTAACTATGCCTCTCTATATGTCCGTTTATCTTCCTATTGTAAATATTGTAATTTAAAAATACTTTTAGTTTATGATTAGTAAGAAATTTGACAAAAGGAATTTGTTATTATGTATCAAATTTTGATGGAAATCCATTTAGGGAAAAATGTCTATGTCCTTGCTTTTTTTGTGCTCGTAGTGTAATTGGCAAATAAAAAAATTGATGTAATGGATTTATTTAGTGAGCAGATTTATTACCTGGAGTATTGGCAAAAGCCATATTTGGGAAAAGATAAAATTCCTGTCCATCTGTATTCATGTATTTTCCCAAGCCTTTATAACTGATAATTCATAAATTAAATGATTTAAATGTGATAAATTTGATAACTTATTTAGTGTCTGGAACTTTAATTTCGTGTCGCGCTCTGGTTTTTAATCTTGCGGTAAAAAAGATGCACAATATATACAATGCTTTGGTATTTTTGTACTGATTACTTTGCAGAGAATAATCACCAAAGAACGCATTCGAATAATATATTGTGTTTATATACATAACTATATTTATTATTGAGTATAGTCATATCGCGTTCTACGACCCGCCCAAAGGCACATGGAATAATGCATAAAAATGAAATACCGGACCTCCGCAACAGCATCAAAGGCGGGAATTCTGGTTGAGTCCTAAGGGTTATCACTGGCCACGGTACAACTCTTCCCGTAGGAAGTACGTTCCATCATCGATGGGAGGATCCAAGCCCTTACCTATTTGTGCACCCTCTTGGTGTGGGTGAGATCCAACCACCATGCCGGCAGTCTCTCATTCTATTTCCTTGGTGCACCCGAGGGGACATTAAAGAATAAATAAAAACGCCCCTCTGAAATTCTTCTTTATATTTTAGTATGGTCTGTCGAATGAGGAGAAAGGCAGAAACAAGAAATAAAGAACTATTAAAACAATTGCATTATTCACTGAAGTTTTTTTTAAATCAATTTTTTTGTCTCTAGCATTAGAAAATGATTTACTGCTGAAGTTCAGGCAATTTTCATTTTAATAATAGTGTAATAAAAGTAAAATTTCTAGAAACACTTAGATATTTTATAGTTTAATAGTTGAAAAACTTTTATTATGGAAAAAAATTTACAATATAGATTTTTAATTTGATTTAAATGGGATAAGAATGGTATTTTTGGTAACAAAGCCCGTTACTCCCTAATGCCGAAAGAGGTTATTTAACATATTGTTACAAGCGGGCGAGCGGCACGAAAAGTCGCCAAAGATGGCGACGTTTGGCAAGGAGCCTCGCGCCAGCTTGATTGGTTTGGCAAAATGAATAGTCTAGCCTTGCTGGATTGTGCGCGTTGTTTTGAGAATTTTCACGAGATTCGGTGCACGTGCTTCTTCGGCTATATAAGGACGAGTAGCCGGAGTGAGTGAGTTAGTTGAGATTTTTCTCTCTAAAAAAGCGCTTCGCTGGACTAGAGGATTTATTATTAGTGAGCTGTGTTTGCGTTTGCTGTTAACGCTGTGTTATTGAGCTCGCTGTGATTTACTGTAGCTGTGCTATACGATAGATGTTTTGCAGTCTGTTTATATTGTGCGTAAGACTTGCATTAACGCTGTAAGTGACTGTTGACTGCTGGATTGTATTTATCTGAAATTTTTATTTTATGAATAATCCTGTATATACCTGTAAATAGCTGTAAATAAATTTGTTTGTGCTGTCCTCAAGTAAAGTCCATTCAATCCGAACCTGCTACGCTAAAAACGTAACAAAATGTTTAAAAATTCAAATATTGGAAAAGTATCCGAAGATGCCGCTTATTACAAACAGCTGTTTGAATAAGTTTCAATTTTCAAAGTATAAAATACTTTAGAATCAGCATTTGTTTTACAAACTAACGTCAGTAGATTTCAAAGTTTAAACATTGAGAGAGGGCGTATGGTAAATCTTGTATAAAAATGGCGGTTTCAAAAATTATAAATGTATCTGGTGATTATACTCATAAATTCTTCTTATATGTCATCGCTGAATTAATTAAATGATCTTAAATCCATCGCATTACCTAACCATAACACCATTAGCTCTCTCTTCCAAAACATAAATTATCCCCTCAATAAAATGTATCTCCCAATCATATCCCCATTTTCTCCGATAACTTCCCCATTCGCTGACCAGAACTTCGTTATTCTTAGTCAGCAGGCCCTGAGGCCATCGGAGACCAAAATGATAATACACAAAGGCCGTGTGACTTGTGCTAGTAGCTCGTTTGAATTTCTAAATCTGTACCCTGGGGAAAGCGAGTACTCATTTCGCGATGAAAGCAAGGGGCTGCAGTGGATCAAAGCCATAGCTGGTCAATGCTCTTAATGACCATTAAATAGGTAAATTCGGCCAATATGGAAAGGAGATGCATAAAATTGATTCAACTGGTTTTGGGATCAATAGTTTGTAGGGGGTAAATTAATAGATACTGTTTCCCCTGTCGTCCATGTTTGAGTAACTCTTTAAAATTACAAACGGTTCACTGTAATATAGTTTTTAATTTCACGATAACTTAGAGCGACGAAAGACATTTAAAATGACTTTTTACAATATTTAGCTTGGCAATTTTAAATTTTACAGGCGTCAAGAATTACACTATAGGAGGTGACACACAAAATTTTAAAGCATTATAGTTATTTATTTATGTTAGGTGTATTAATGTAATATAATATTGTCGCGAAGACTCAATTAAAGACACGGATAGTTAGAAACAATTGCTTTTATTATCATTAAGCAACTCGCTGGAGAACAGAATGAAGAACTGAGAAGAACTCAGCTTTTATACCTCTGAAGAACATTCGAGAATCATCTCGTTCGAATGGTGAAGAATGTTCTAGAATCATCTCGATTTTAGAGAAATAATAGGAACAATTTTAAATTAAAATTCAAATCTTTGGATAAAATGCACTGGCCGGGAATCGAACCAGGGGCCAAAGGATTTGCAGTTCAATGCTCTGCCATTCGGGCCATGGGGAATTATAACAGCAATTCTTTTTGCGGCAATATTAGTGATAAATAACGTCAATGAAAAAGGCTCCAGGCACTCCAAATCTGTTCGATAGCGCTCCAATTCTTATTATTACTTTCTCTAACCCATTTGGAATAAAATTTGGGATTAATCTTGAAATTTGAGTACGAAATTTCAAAATTAACCAACATAATAACTTAAAACCACTTATTTTTTTAAAAAAATAAGTACTTTTGAGTTATTACATTGGTTAATTTTAATATTCTGAGTTCAAATTTCAAGATTGATCATCCAACTTTTGTTTCAAATGGTTTACAGAAAGTAGTAATAAGAATTGGATCGTTTTCGAACAAATATGGAGTGTCTGGAACCTTTTTCATTGACGTTAACGCTATTAAATATTAAATTAACCCCCTCTCTCTTAAATAAATTAATATAATGCTTTAAAATTTTGTGTGTCACCTCCAATAGTGTTACAAACATGGCACTATTTCAAGTTAAACTTGGTATATATGTTTAACCACATTAAACATATATACCAAGTTTTATTCATCTAGCTTTCTTTGCTTTGTAGTTATTTTATTTAATTAAATTCATGCAGCCCGACAGAGGCTTTCAATAAACGGATTTCATGGGATTGGCTTACAGTTTTCATATTAACCTTCTGCTTGAATCATTCCTGGCGAGTTTTTGTCGATTAATCCCAGATTAATAGATCCAAAAATCTAATTTGCATTCAAGACATATTTTTCAGAATAGATAAAAACAAAAATTTGCTTCAGAACTACACTTGTAATCTAAAAGGAAATCCAGAAGTTTCAGATATTTAAGTCAATGTTTTGAATTTGTTGGAATGTTGACTTATTTCTGAAAGCACAGATTGATAGATAGTCACACGATTCTTGGATTTGGCTCAAAATTCGACTGATGCTTTATAGATGCTAAATGACAGGGTAGTGCGTCTTCAACGTAATCTTGGCGTCCCGGGTTCGAGTCCCAGTTCGGACATAGTTGTTCTGTGTTCTATCTGTCAGGTTGTGAATTTGCCCGATTCCCCGTAAAAAGGGGTTGTGTAAGTGAATGTAACGCCTGAAGTAACCAAGTCGTACTCTTGGCCCAAATTGGCTCCACTGAAAAACAAGAGACGCTCAGTCGGCTTAAAATCGCTGACAGTCGTCCATGGCCATCAGTAACTACAATATACATGTTAAATCTTTACACAGTATTTTATATCTTTATCTCTCTTTGTTTCGTAGTAACCGTGTTAACTTATATTGCAACGATGGTCAAAAGGATTTCTATAAAAAAAATTGTGCTCAAAATTTGATAGAAATATGCTATTCGGTGTTAAGTCCATATATCGAATTTCAGCTGTACAATCCATAATGAGTTTGAGTGGTCACAGTCAGACAGACAGACACGCATTTCGCAAATATGTGTTTTTTGAAATCATGGAGGTCAAAGTCAGGGAGAATAATCAAAATTTAGAGTTAAAATTTCTTGTCATTTATTTACTAAGGCGACCAATGACCCATAAAATGACCATTTGCAATTTTTAGCTTGGCAACCATGAAATTTTACAGGCTCGTTTAACATGGCTAGACATATATACCGAGTTTAACATATAATAGTGCC
>JAOUZG010017540.1:702274-742807 GCA_026289955.1 Argiope argentata
ATATATCATTTTTAACATGGTTAGACATATATACCGAGTTTAACATAGATAGTACCATAAAAATACCATTTTTAATATGGATAGATATCTAACAATTTCTGAACAAAACTCCCTGTCGATATGTATTTCAAAATCATTTATACACAATAACTCAAAAGTGTGGTAATTTCAATATTCCAAACTTAATATGAGATTTTCAAATTATAATTCTAATTTTGTAAGTTTGCTTTTCAATTCAAATAACCGGCTTTCTGACACAGAGATAGCGCTTCTTCCTCGTGGACTGTAAGTCCCGTATTCGAGTCGCAATTTGGGCATGGTTGTTCTTCTGTGTTCTATCTGTGAGATGTGTGACTGTACCCCCCCCCCCTGTAAAATGGGGCTGTTCAAGAAAATGTGGTGAGTGTGTAACTAAGTCTTACTCTTGGCTCCAGTTGACGCTACTTAAAAAACAAGAGACGCTCCTTTCGGATTAAATCTGTTGCTGCTTCAGCAGGGGATTGTTCATGGTTAATGCCATAAGTAACAACAACAACATCAATTCAAAGCGAAAAAACACATCAAAGACACGATTTCCCTTTTCGAATTCCATAAACAAAAGGGCTGAGCTTAACTAAAAGATAGTTCGCTAAGGATCAAACAATATATTAGCTAAAAATACTGAATGCAAAGTAATATTTCGTATTTATTGTATATCAATACCATATAAAGCGTTCTGTGTCATGAAAAAATTACTATAGAGTATGCTAGAAAGTTTGGAGGAGACCATTCCCATAGGTATTAAAAAGAATATTAAATTATGAAATTGTATTAAGATATTAAAAACCAATCTCTGTGGTGTCATAGAATCTTTATCGCATACTCCATAATAAAAGTTTTATCCTTTTCTATTCTCCTCATGGAAATAAGGAATTTTGAGTAAGGACATAAAGTTAGGAACACTCAGATTTTATATCCCTCGGAATCAGATCGGGCAAAACGGAAGGATATCAACACCAGTGAAGTACCCTCCCTGCCCTTTCTACAATTTTTGATTATTTCGTGGAGTGAAAAATTTCACCATATGTTTTTTTTTCTTTTTTTTTTTGTAATGTTGAAACTCTGTAATGGATTTTTTAATTTTATTTCCATTAATTTGAATTTAGAATAGCTGAATTATTTACACTTATTAATTTGCACTTGAATTTTTCAATTACAAGTATTTACTTCTATCAATTTAAACTTTTCGCAGTTATAACTTTTAACAAAAAAATTAACAGAAAAAAAAACATTTTTTTTTAAATTAATCTCTATTTACATTATTAGTAAAAACTTAGGAAGTTTTTTATTTTAGTTATTTTTTATCAAAGAATTTCAATTGTTATTATCGAGTGCCGCTTTAAAGCGGAAGGAGGAGTGCAGTAGCTTCTGAGGGTAAGTCAAAGAACTGTACTGGCTTTTTTTTACATTTTAAATCCACTAGAAAAGGCATTTAAAGCTCTTTGAGAATAACTATTTCAAAATTATTAGATTTTGAGGATGAAATAAACAACTGGCTGTTGATTTGATCTATTTTTTCATTTGATACATTTTGATCATTTGATTTTCATTTGATACATTTTGATATTTTTTTCAGAAATAACTTCAAAACTTTATTGGTTTATATCATTAATCGAATTTTATTTCAGATGCATTACGATATTATTTTAAGGAGACTCAATCTAGTCATTGGGAAATATATTATGATTTTTAACTGATTTTATTACTAACATTTACATAATTTCTTTTCGTTTTTTCTCAAAATTCTACTGTTAATTTTGATGAGTTGACAAAATTGCGCATGGAAATGCATGTTTGTTTACTAGAATTAAAAATACCATATGCTAAATCAAGATTTTCACATTTTTCTCTCCTAAAATTTTTATTTTATAAAGTATATTGCGAAAATCATACGATAATAAATTTTAATAGACACTATATAAATTGATGTCTTCTCTTGTGTCTTGCTTAGAAATGAATTTTCAGCGTTGAAAGATAACATAGAAAAAGAAATACTTAGAAATTTCTCTGTCTCTCTCTCTCTCTCTCTCTCTCTCTCTCTGTATATATATATATATATATATATATATATATACAGAGAGAGAGAGAATTCTTCTTTGTTAATATAACAACAAAGAAGAAATATTATCTTCAAAGTATCAATCCAACTGGGAATATACACACCAACTAATACAAAGAGAAACCATATGAAGAGAAAGTGTTTTTGTCACATACGAACTAAATGATAAACAATGGCGATATGAAACATATATTGTTCTTTGCTAGAGTTTCTACCCTTATTTTCACGTAACTATAATTTTTGAAAAATAATTATTCCTTTAGATATTCATTTATGCAGGAGAAATCAACTCAACGTGGGCGTTCTTTTGAAAGAGATAATAATGGAAAAATGGCTTATCTATCTTTTTATAGGGAGTATAGATGACTAAAATTGATGCAAATACAATATTCATAAAAATAGCTCCCATTTTTGTATAAGAGTTTAAAAATTACAATTGAAATACAATCCTTTCTTTTAATGAAATTAAATTTAGACCATTTTTATTGCTTCATGAAATTGGTTATATTCTTTTTTGCCATCAATAAACTTATGATAAAAATATTGCGTTCCATTTTTAAATTGTGGCTTGAAAACTTTTAATAAATACGAGAAACAAATCAATGATGTTAATTTATTTCCTTTGTGTAGTCTTTGCGTTTAATTTTCGTAATTTTTTAAGATCCTAGTCAGTGTTTTCAAATCCATTTAATAATTATATTTTTAAAAACTTTAATTATATTTTAAAAACTTTTATTATTACCAAATATTGTAGATAACTTTTGGTCCATCAAATTTGATCGATTCTAATAACCTGGAGTTGGTTAATTCAAGTAAATCCTGTTCTGCTAAAATATTGAGATCTATTTTTAAATTGTGACTTGCAAACCTGTAATAAATAAGAGCAACAATCCAATGACATTTTTTTTGTTAGGTCTTAATGTTTAATTTTTGTAATTTTTCAAGACCCCAATTAGTACCTACAAATCCATTTAATAATTATATTTTTAATAACTTGTTATTTGTACCAAATATCGAGGTGAAGTGTTGGTCCATCAAATTTGATTGATTCAAATAGCCTAAAGTTGGCTAATTCAAGTAAATCCTGTTCTGCTAAAATATTGAGGTCAATTTTTAAATTGTGGCTTGCAAACCTTTAATAAATGCGAGCAACAATTCAATTACCACATTTTATTTTTATTTGGGTAGTTTTTATGTTTAATTTTCGTAATTTTTTAATATCCTAATCAGTGTTTACAAATCTATTTAATTAATATATTTTTAATAACTTGTCCCCGATATTTGGTACAAATAACAACTTTTGGTCCATCAAATTCGGTCGATTCAAATAGCTTGGAGTTGGTTAATGCAAGAAAATCCTGTTCTGCTAAAATATTGAGATCTATTTTAAATAGTGGCTTGCAAACCTTTAATAAATACGAGCAACAATAAAATGCCGTTAATTTATTTCCTTTCTGTAGTCTTTACGTTTAACTTTCGTAATTTTTAAGATCCCAATCAGCATGTACAAATCCATTTAGTAATTATATTTTTAATAGCTTGTTATTTGTGCCAAATAGTGCTGATAACTTTTGGTCCATCAAATTTGATCGATTCAAATAGCCTGTAGTTGGTTTATTCAAGTAAATCCTGTTCTACTTTTCAGTAAAAAGAGAAATTATTGTAACCTCGCCAATACGAGTTATCTTCCGTTTTCACAACCGACCCAACCCAACCCAACCAGCCAGGCAAATAGTTTACTGATGGATTAGTTTCTATTTGAAGAAAAGGGAGAGTGCAGAATGTAAAAGTTGTTAAAAGGCATGTCATCGCTTTACATTCTTCTTTCTTCATTTCAAGCAGAAATTGAGCAGTGAATAATCAATTGGAAATAGCTGATTTGGTAGGCCCAGCAGAGAAAGGGTTAACGCTCTCAAATATTGAAAAAAAAGTTTTCCGATTTCGAATAAAACCTTTGTTTGAGGTGAACAAAGTGAAAGCAAAGAATACCAAATTTCTTTACTATTATTTTTCGAGTTTCATGCATTAGAGTTTTTTGCTATGAAGTAAAAACAAAATAAAAATAAAAAATAAAGGGATTTTAGTTTATTTTAGACTTTTTTGTGACGAATGGAAATAAAATTTCACTCGAAATTATAATTTTAATAACTCGATTGCTTAAAACCTTTAAAATGACTTTCTGCAATTTACACATTAGCCATTTTAAATTTTACAGCTATTAAGAGTGACCCTATAGAAGATAACATGCAAAATTTTAAAACCTTATATTAATTTTTTTAGGAGATAGAGGGTTAATATAATATTCAGTAATGATAAATAATGTGATGAAAAAGGGTCAGGCACTACAAATTTGCTCTAGAGCGCTCGAATTATTATTATTAATTTCTCTTGTCCTTTTAAAACAAAAGTTAGGATTAACCTTGAAGTTTGAGTACGAAATATCAAAAGTAGCCAATGTAATAACTCAAAACTACTGATTTTTAAAAAAGTTTCAATAGTTTTGTTATCATATTGGTTAATTTTCATATATTTCGTACTCAAACTTAAAGATTAATTCCAACTTTTGTTCCAAAAGGGTTAGAGTAAATAATAATAAAAATTGGAATTCTTTCAAACAAATTTGGAACAACTGGAACATTTTCCCTTGATGGGATTTATCGCTAATATTATATCATAATATCCCCTCCCAACTCATAAATAAATTAATATAATACTTTAAAATTTTGTGTGTCATCTCCTAAAGAGTTATTCTTAATACCTGAAAATTTCAAATTGCTAAGGTGAAAATTGCAAAAAGTCATTTTTAAGGTCCCTAGTCGTCTGAACAAATATTTTTTTTTCAAACCACTGATTATTTGAGGTACCGACTTAAATAAATGTTAAAATTAATTGCATGTACATTATCATATTTAAAATTATATCAAACTTAGTTTTTATACAAGTTATCGTACTTGTGCTGAGTTTCTATATAAATTTGTAATTTCTATATATATTTGCATATGTACTGTATTTCTATATATATTAAGTTTAAATTATTTGCTACGTTCTATTAATCATTCTAGTTGAATAGAACCCTAACTAATGCAACAATAGATTAGCAAATAGTCAAATATAGTTTGGCAATTCGTATTATTAGCTAATGAGCAATTAATTAGACAGTTAAGGATTTAGTTTAAGGTCAAAAGGTTATTGCAATCAGTTGAGGTTTAGCAAATGTTTTCGAATTCTAGTTTTTGAACGCGTAAGAAAAAAAAGCGAACAAATGAAAGGAAATTCACATTAAATATTAATTTTTGAGTGAAATAAAATATTTAAGTCTTTGAACACTAGAAAAGAATATTTTTTTCGTTAAATGTTAAAGCTATACCAAAAGATATTGGCTTTATTTTGACATATTTCGAATGACTCAAAGTTATTCAAATGCCAATAATTTTTAAAGCAATAGAATGCGCAAATTAGTGAAAATACTAATTTATAATATAAATAAGTAAAAATGACAAAACACTAGATTCCAGAAGTTTAAAGATTTGACGAAATAAGAATACAGTGATAAATGTTATGAGTTACTACTCCAGACTGTTTCAAAATAATAATGTTTCAGAAATATCTGACTTATATCAACTTTAGAAACGTCTCGCTCACATCATACTTTCCGCTTCTTGTCAGATTTCATATTTTGTCTATTCTCTAGCGCTGTGATAAAAAAACGCTTCCGGAATTGATAGTCTTTATTACTAGAGATCTTCCATCAAAAGAAACACAAGACTGGCCCAGTTTCCCCCTCTCACCATCCAGACCCATATAAAGAATTATCATGGAGAGTTGGTGGTAGGTTTCGGCTTCAATACTGGTGGATTTCAAGTTCAAGACTCAATTTTACTTAAGAACAGTCGTGTAAGAGGGTTTAGAGCACCTTAAATCTGTTAAGACCATTCGTAAGGAAGTCTGGGAAGGGAGCGACAGCTCAGGTGTAATCCTCGTCATTGGACCACGGTTCAAAATTACGTTGCCTGTAGCCTTAGTGTTCCTTTAAAACGGAGCATTAATATAACTAAACTAAACTCATATCAATAACTAATTCCAGCATCTGATGAGCTGTAGTTACCTCACAATTAGTTTAAAGAATTATCTTATTATTCTAAAACAAATATTTAAAATACATAAAATTGTCCACCATATTAAATTTAGTTTTATTTTATGCCGGCTTTCTGGCACAGAGGTAGCCTTGTGTTCTGGGAGTCCCAGCTTCGAGTCCTGGTTTGGGCATGTTGTTCTTCTGTATGCTTTCTGTGAGATGTGTGACTGTGCCCCCTCTTTTAAAAATGGGCTGTGACAGCAGATGTGGTGAGTGTGTTGCTAAGTCGTACTCTTGGCCCTAGTTGGCCCTACTTCAAAAACAACAGACAATCCCTTCTGCATAAATCTATTGCTGTATCAGCGGGGCGCTAGTCCATGGCAAGTGTCATTAGTAACAACAACAGCAATAGTTTCATTTCATGAAATTTCTATATTTTCAGTTGTACAAAATATGATACTTCTAATTATCTCAATTGAATAAAAATTCTGGTATAGATTCATATCAATAATAATGTTGCCAAATATAGTTTCTTGGTATGGAAAGTAGCTTTACATCTATAGTAATGTGTTGTAATTATTCAATAGCAATTTAATGCTTGTGTGTTGTTGTTTATTGCAAGAAATGTGCATGAAAATGCTGTTTATTTGTATGCTTCATCTGTTTCCTACTTTGTATTCGTGTAGAATAATGTTTTATTGTCCCCTACTGAGTTTACTTTGTATTCTTGCCGACTTTCTGGCTCAGAAATATCACGTCTTCCTCATGTTCTGGGAATCCCGGGTTCGAGTCCCGTTTTGGGCTTGGTGGTTTCTCTGTGTATGCAACTGTGCCCCCTGTGAAAAAGGGATGTTCAAGCAAATGTGGAGAGTGGGTAACTAAGTCTTAACCTTTGCCCGAGTTGGCGCTACTTCAAAAAACAAGAGACGCTATTTTCGACTTAAGTCTGCTGTTGTATTAGCGGTTGGTTTGTCCATGTCAAGTGCCATAAGTAACAACAACAAATTTACTGAACCTACTTTTTATTCATGTAGAGTAATGTTTTATTGTCCCTTACTGAACCGACTTTTTATTCATGTAGAGTGATGTTTTATTGTCCCTTACTGAGCCTACTTTGTATTTGTGTAGAGAAATGTTTGCATTTTCATACAAAGACTACTTTGTATTCGTGTAATGTTTTATTGCCCCTTACTGAGCCTACTTTTTATTCATATAGAGTAATGTTTTACTGTTCCTTACTAAGTTTACTTTGCATTCGTGTAATGTTTTGTTGTTTCTTACCGATCATACTTAGTATTCATGTAGAGTGATGTTTTGTATTTTCTTCCAAGCCTATTTTGTTTTCGAGTAGAGTAATGTTTAGTATTTTCATACAAAGCCTACTTTGAATTCGTGTGGAGTAATGTTTTATTGTCCCTTCCTGAGCTTGTTAAACATTTTCACTGTACATGCAATGGATTGTTGTTTTCCGCTCAATACAATAAAGATAATTTCTTATTTGAAATAATTAAGGTGAAGATCACCTCTAAGAAATGAAAGTAACTTTGTTTAGAAATATTATAGCAATAATAATTTAAAGTATCAAGCATACTAATCATTATTCTACTGAAAAATCTCATATCGACATTACCATAAGTAGCATTTTGATTATTCATTGGTTATAATGTATACTAAGAGAATAAACTATTTAGAAATAGTTATAAGATTCAATGGATAACTTCCTAAACCCTATTAGTACATCGTTCCTATATTAAGTGCCTGTTAATATATTAAATCCAATCTTGATAATGAAAATATTATATTTTTTATTAATACAAATAATTTTATTATTAATATAATGAACTTGAAATGTTTCAATAAAAAAAGATTAAAAAGAAATCTGCTATGCATATTCCAATGTATCATGTCAGAACATAATGTCTTGAACGGTCAAGCACCACGTGCTCGTGCGAGTGGAATTATATTTTTATTCATTTTAATGGTTTCATCCAATGAGTCACTTTAGTACTGCAAACGACCCCAAAAAACTTTGTCTCGCCTTTATTTTAAAAAATATCAAATTCCCTGTTTATTTCATTTTATATAATCATGTGTGCAAAATGACATTTTTCTAAGTTTTATTTGGGGAAGTCATTAACTCATTTTTCATCAGAGCTTTTGTAAATGGGATGACATCACATTATTTAAAGCTAATTTTTGAGAGGCTCGTGCAGAAAATAATATTTTTTTTCGCCACGGATTTTTTTTTTATTTTTCGCCTACGGATTTTTTTTTATTTTTCGCCTACGAGTTTTCTTGACGCAACAAAACCTCATTCCTAACACAATATCATATTCTGTCATGATAATAGAAATATATTTCATTTTAAGTTTTTTATATATATATATAAGCATTGTAGAAGGAAACTAATGTTTTAAAAAATTATTACTGAATATTTAAAGGCTTTTTTTTGTTAATAACATTTTCCCCTTTTCTATTTTTTCTAGAAAATTAATACTAACGAATTAATTTATTTTGAAAATATATTTGAAGTAAGAACTGGGTCAAAGGAAACATTTTATAATATTAATAACGCAAATTTGTAAAACGCTAAACTTTTTTTTCGAAGACTATCTTTACAATTCTAAATGGAAAATCACAGCTACTCACTATTTGAAAAATATCAAAAACTTTTAAATAAATTTCAAGTCACCAAAGAACATTTTTATAAAAAAATAATAAAAATAAAAACTTCATAATACTAGATTCTTCCTTACTTATATAGAATTTCAAAAATATTTTTCTTGAACAAAATAAATTTCTGTAAATGTTTCTTTCAATTTTTTTCAATTAAAATGTATGCTGTATTACTTCATTTAAACCATAAATATTTCCTTAAAATTTTCATAAAAATTCCCTTTTGTTTCTTGAATCTCTACTTCCATCTCTTAAGTCTTTCCATTTTAGCCATGCAATTATTTTTCTGAAATACGGAAGCACATTTTTGCTCATAGATGGCGCTGCGGTATGCGATTTCCGCAGAAATGGAGATGAAGTCCTCAGAGTGAAAGTTTAAAATCGTTTTTGCTTGTACATATTTATATATATCAACTTAAATATTAAAAAATATGCTCGATTATTAATTTAACAATTCATTCCTTGTGTCTAATAATTTTCATTTCAGTATTTGATTTAAATAAATACGTGCATTTGTTAATATATATGTATATTAAGAATAAAATTAGTTTTCCGTTAATTTATTTAATAGATAACATTCAATAAAAAAAACTCATTTTCTTTTTTTGCGTAGTTTTAGTTTATGTCTTTTATCGTAATAATTTCGTTTCTTTTTAAATATTGTCATTATGGTATTATTTATTTATACAATACAAAACTTTGATTATAAATCGTTTGGTCCATTTTTGAATTTAGTAATTTTATTGCATTAGTCATTCTTTCTCCATTTATGTTACGAAAGACAGTGATGTTATTACTGGAAAACATTTGAATTATTCACGATTAATTTATAAGTAGGAAATAAATTATGTTTGCAAATCTAAATGATGATGACAAATGGGAAAAATGTATTCGATTTTTGATCAAGTATAAAATAAGCATAAAATAGACTGCTATAAAAAAAATTCTAACTTATTTTAGAAGTCAAAATTTTGTACGAACAATGTATGTATTATTTGATGTATTTATTTTGATTCATAATTTTGTATTGAAAACTCAACCGATCAACGTTTTAAGCAATGTTTAATTATTTATTTTACTAAGAACACATTTATATTATTTGTAAAAAATTAATATATAAGTCACAATTAATATATAAATAGGAAATAAATTATGTTTTCAAATTTAAATGATGATGATAAATGGGAAAAATTTATTTGATTTTCTGTCCAGTATAAAATAAACTACTATAGAAGGAATTCTAACTTATTTTAGAAGTCAAAGCATCTCGAACAATGTATGTATTATTTAATGTATTTATCTTGGTTCATAATTTTGTATTGAAAACTCAACCAATCAACAATTTAAGAATTGTCTAATTATTTATTTTACTAAAACCACACTTATATTAATTGTAAAAAATTGCACTATAATGAAAAATATTTAATTAAGGCTAAAAATCTATAATGACAGTATTTTCACTTGATTTTCTGATATATCTTTAAAATTCAATATTTTGCAAAGGTGTAGTGAAATTCTTAGTGCTTTTTTTTAAAAAATAATATTTATTTTATGTTAATTTGCATAAGTTAATTTATTGTAATAATTCATAATAATTTTCTTAGTCCATTTCAGTAAATATATATATCATTATCATTTCTATATAAATAATTCTAGTAAGCAAAAGGCTTTTGTTAGTTGTGATAAAAATATTTTTAATAGAATAATTATGATTGAATTTTCTATGAATACACATTTTTCAGTTTTATTATAATACTGTTATGATGTACCTATTTCTGAAACTCAGCAAATTATTGAAATGTATCTTCATAAGTATTTGTAAATATCAACATATTAGAAAAATGTAAATACTAATAAATATCATTATAAGATTTTAATCCAAGTTATTTTTAATAATTAGTTAGTCCAAATTCAAAATTAGAAAAAAAATTAATATGAAATTAGGCTTTACTATGCATAAATGCGTAAAATGCTATGCATACTTGTGTAAAAATTTCAATAACAATATAGTATATAGCTGTGATTTATATATTGTTAATTATTAATATTATAAGCCTTCAAATAAAATGAAATTGCATGTAGAAAATATTTAGATTTCATCGAGAACTATTGTATTTATAAATATTCAGGGCAATTATTCAATTAAGTTTTTTTTTGGAATAAACATTCATATATGTAAAATGAATCTTAGATTATATATATATATTATATTAAAATGTAACTTGAGCCTACTTTTGTTGTATATTCATGATGCAGTATTAATACCTTTCATATACAATATTTTATACAAAAAACTTTTATATGGAATTTTAAAATTTGCCAAATCGTTTGATGTGATTTCAATGAATTTCATTTAGTGCAAACGATTTTTTCAATGCCAACAAAAGCGAAATTAGTTTCCATTAATTCATTTTTGTTACATTAGTAATCCAAATTTTGTTGGCAAATATCGGAAATATCACAAATTTTGTTCACAAATGTACATGTTTAAACATTTAAATAAAAAAAAAGAATTAGCAATTATTTTTATATTTTCTTTGGAATTTTGCTAATATGATCAGACAATGTTTTTCCGAATGTTGATGTATTATTGATCGCCAACAATAAAAATAGCACAGCTTGTGGACGCTTTCCTTTATAGGTTATAGTCTGAATTTCTTTTAACAAAAGAATATTCAATAATTTTAATTTTTGAAAGTCGCTTCCTTTAAATTTTAAAATAATTATTAAAAAGAAAATTAAATACACAAGAAATTTCTATTGTCGAGAAGCTATCATTTTGAATTATTTATTGGTGTAGAAATAGTTTTTATGTAATCAATTTCCTCTAACAGAACAATATACAATTGAAGAAAAAATACAAAATTTTTTATAATTTTCAGTCGCTTGAAGTCACTGATATCAAACATGCTTTTTTTTCATTGCCAAAATAATTATCTTTCTTACTTTAATTTCATTAACAATTTCATAATTTTTTTTAATATTTTACCTTGTAAAATTATTATTTGATTAATATTGTATAATTTATTGTCTTTTATTTTTGTACTACTATTTTATCAATTTCTGAGAATTTTCAGACCACGAGGAATCAAATTTTTTAAGAATTTCAGAGCTCTAACAGAAAAAATTCCTTGTTGAATCCCAGCCTGAGGATGACACTAGGGGAAGTTTTCAGACCGAAGTTATCAATTATTCTTTAGATTTTTTTCTTTTATTAACTTAATATTTTTACTAAGTGTATATGTATTGATATTTTAAAATCTAATTTAAACTTAATTAATTTAATGGTTTTTAGTTTAATTTAAATCATACCAAAATCAGTCTAAAATATTCTCTTATTTCATGGTCTCATTTCACTTCCTCTATTTAATTAATTGAACACAAACGTTGGCTGTTTCCTGAAGCTCTGAAAGAAGGAATAAAATTCTCTAAAAGATATCTATAATTCCCCAGCCTGAGTCAAAACGTGTAGAGAAATCCCTATAAAATTCTCTTTGTATATAAGCACTATGAAATTTTTTTTCTCTTTTTCAATTCCTATTATTAGCTAAAACTCTCTCTCTCCCTTTCTCTCACATATATATATATATATATATATATATATATATATATCTGTTTTAAGTTTTTAATCGTTAATAAAATACTTTTTCTTCATCCATTAAAGATCAAGTAATTTTTTTAATTGTAGTGGATGACATTTGTTTATAATACAGTTTTTTTTAAATATTAGTTCCTTAATATTTTATTAACTAATTAAAAACTAACTTTATAGTCAAAATCTCCATTTCCCTACCGCCAAATAAATAAGGAATTCAATTTTTTTCCATGCTATGAGGTTAGGCTTAAATTTTTACGGCCTATTATTTCAAACGATTCTATTTATTTTCTTAATGATTGATGTTTTTAAAATTATATATTCTTCATCAATCACTTTTTTTAAATTCTTTGATTCGATTTTTTTGGTTTATTTTGTAATATTTTCTATTTAAAATAATAAAAAATAAAGAAAATTAAAAAAATTCTCATCTATATTGGTTATTAGAAAGTGCACCCTTTTGCGTTGTCTAAATTGGCGTTGAAAATTCAACACCAATTGGGTGTGTTATAATTGTGTTCTGATTCATTTTTGATGGATACGAATATGATTTTGTTTTGGCCAGGTATAATTTTTTGATCAATTATTTATAATAATTGTAGTTATTTAATAAAAAATATTAAATGAAATGTTTCTTTGTTAATCTAAGTAGGAATTGACTTATTTTTTTAAATTCTACTTCGTTAATCTGCTCTTGTATTGTATTGTGTCGAGATAAGCCTTTATTGCGCCTCTTGTAAATAAATAATTTATACAGAATATATATATATATATTTACACACGCACACACACACAATATATATATATATATATATATATATATATATATAATACAATAACGAATTGCTTTAAAATTTTCTCTTTGTATGTGAAACTAATACATTTACCATTTATAGTCAAAAAGCTTTTAAAGTTTGATTCTTTAAAATGATTTCTATCCTTCCCCACTCTTCTCCAGGCAGAGTATATTTTTATGTGTACAAAGTATCTTTTCTGAAATTCTAAAACACTGAGCCTTAACCGTATGGATTCTGAAATGCAATGTGATTTTCGAGTTTCTCCAAAAAGGTTTTAATATTATTCAAGTTTGATTCCAGACATACATTTGAAATACAAGCTTTTCAGATGCTTGATAAATGCATGTAGAAAATCAACTCTGTGGTATCGTTCACTGAATAGTGAATACTTGGTTAAATTATATTTTAAAGCCAAGAAATGCAGAAAATATTATGGTATTTACTATTAGATATATCATAATCTATAATCATTATTCATAAGTATTTCATTGTTGTTTTCGGGAAACAATTTTTAAACGGAGACAACTGTCGTTACAGCATTAATCGAAATATAAATAATTTATCATTATTGATTAAAATCTTGCAGCTGATGCAATGAAAAAAATACTGATTTTTAATTTTTTAAAGATAGTACTAGATTAAAAGCAACTGTATTGAAGTTTTGAAAATTGTTCATTTTTCATAAAAGTAGGGAAAATCAAAACTTTACTTTTTGTTTCATTAAAGCTTATATATTAGTTATTTCTTATGATTTGTATACATACTGATATGGTTAACTAAACAAACCATTAACTGACTTTTTGCATTATGATTGCCTGTTTATAAATTAAGTATATCATTATGAAACGAATATATCTGCTTAATCTATCTTCACTAGCGTTTTGATAGACAAAATGTTTTTCAAAAACATATTTTAAGGTTTTTAATGGAGAACATTGCTTTTTCTTCCATCATCGTCATTTGTAATACAAACAAATATTTTGCATTCCATAATTCCTAATTCTGAAGTCGCAATATTTGTATGACAAGCTAAACTTGAATTGTCATAAAGTAATGAAAAACTTGAAAATGTTTTGATTTATTTTAAATTTAAAAAACTTGAATTTACCATATAATGATTCAGAGAAAGCATAAAATATTAAGAATAGTTTTGATAGTTTCAAAATGAGTATATTTTTAAACAAAATAACAAGAAACTGTTCTTTGCATATACAGTATATCATTAAAACCAATACTTATTTCTATAAAATCATGCATATTTTAAAATATATGTGTGCATATTTAAAGTTTGTTAAAAAATTTTATTAGTTTTATCTTTATAAAAAAAACCCTCATTTTGTATGTGCATAGTGTCCCAAAATATTTATTCAAAGTTATTTTCTTAGATTAAATAAATTTCAATGTTAGTCTGGCTGATAAATTCTATTCATCGTCATTCTATAGTAGTCACCCAGATGCATATTTTAATTCTTGTGTATTTCGTGAAATTTCAAGAATTAGATGATTTTCTTCATGAAGCGAATAAATTCTTAAAAGTGACACCACCTTTTTTTAAAGTTTTTGAACTAAAATTCTATGAATAAGTGTTATTGGCATGTGATAAATTAAACCAACTTTTTCAGATGAAAGTTGTTTGTTCAAATTGCAGAGGTTGTAGATTTTTTTTTTTAGTTATGTTCGAATTATTATTATCATTATTGAATTTGCTATTTCAAACCCCAGTTCATTTTAATTCGTTTTCCCTTTTACAAATATCTTTTGTGAGGATCTGCATTAAATTTTTTGTTGATTTTTTTTCTTTAACATTATTTAATTTTCACGTCGTTTATAAAATCTGATAATTTAAGAAATTAATTCGAAATTGGCGGGGAAACATAGAAAAAGGAATATCTTTTAAAGCAGTTTAAAAATCAAAATGAGTCTAATAACTTCGTTCCCATAAAATTATTCTTATTATGTCTTTTAAATTATTTTAGGATGAATATTTTTTTTTATTTTATTATATTTAAAATTATTTCAAATTGAACATTGAAAGATACCGATTATCGCCGTTAAAACAATGCTAAAACAAGCATATTTTAAAACCATTCTTATAAAAAAACATAAGAAAATCCTTTTACCATAAGTAAAAGACAAGATTCATTTATGGATATTTGAAGATTTATCATTACTTATCTTGGGTAATCCATAACATTACATTTTTTTTCAAATTCATTTTTTAAATGAATCCTTTATTGGTTTGAAGACAATTTGAACAATGAAAAATACCAATTATTGTCATTGAAACAATAATCAGACAAGCATATTTTAAAGCCATTCTTATAAAAAAACATTTTACCATAAGTAAAAGACAAGATTCATTTATGGGTATTTGATGATTTATCATTATTTATCTTGGGTAATCCATAAAATTACATATTTTTTCGAATTCATTTTTTTACAAAAATGAATCTACTATTGGCTTGAAGACAATGCAAAGACAAATATCTTTTGAACTTAATCTTTGAAAAAAGAAGAAAAAGATATCCCCTACGTCCCAGAGCTCCGTTTCTTTGAGGATGCATCCTAGGAGTGGAGAGACACTCAGAGGGGGGGGGGTGATCAGCGCGCTTGCGCCGCCCCGGCATCACCCCCTTAACTCTCTGCAACCAGTTTCCCAGATCCAGTCGTTCGGTATGATGCCGAACTGGCCGGTCGGGTTGTCGTTTCGGTTCGATATTCTTGGAGGCAATTGTCAAACGATTTCCTTGCTTGTGTGTGACTATATATAACCCAGTGGCGTACAGAATAATTTATCTTGAGGTAGAATAGATACAGAGATTTTTCCAGGATTGTGGAAAATCAGTGGTGGATTTTTTTTGGATTGTGGTGTGACTAAAATATAGTTAAAGTTTATAAGTTTAGGGATGGTGGTGTAAGAGGCCCCTGCAAAAGCCATCTGTGGTAAGTTTTTTTCACCTCTTTTATTAATAAGAGTGAAGTTCTTATGAAATTTTGTTTGGCTACAAGATGAGAGAATTTCATTTTAATTTATGATTTATATCCTGGAATTGATTTTAATGAAATGTTAATAGTAAAATTTATTAATATCTAAACATTTCGTTATAACAATGAACATCCAATGAGATTTAGTTTGGTTTTATTTGTTTATGATACGTAAAATTCGGTAAGCTAAAATTCGAAAATAGATCTGAAATATAAATATCTCTAAAATATACTCCAATTAGAAATATAATTTTTCTTTTTACATTCTTATTAGCATAGATTTTCATACGAAACAATTTTTTTATTAATATTAAAAAATGGGCTGATATTTCAATTAATATACAAGGTCAACATCCAATGAGATTTAGTTGGGTTTTATTTGTTTATAATTCGTAAAATTCGGTAAGATAAAATTCGAAAATAAATCTGAAATTTAAATATCACTAAAATATACTCCACTTAGAAGTATAATTTTTCTTTTTATATTCTTATTAGCATGGATTTTTATATAAAACAATATTTATATTAATATTAAAAAATGGCCTGATATTTCAATTAATATACAAGGTCAGATTCCAATGAGATTTAGTTGGGTTTTATTTGTTTATGATTCGTAAAACTCGGTAAGATAAAATTCGAAAATAAATCGGAAATATAAATATCACTAAAATATACTCCACTTAGAAATATAATTTTTCTTTTTACATTTTTATTAGCATAGATTTTCATATAAAATAATATTTATATAAATATTAAAAAATGGGCTGATATTTCAATTGATTTACAAGGTAGAATTTCTTTACAATATTTCTACATTCTAGAAAATCCTTTAAATGTTTTAATCAAAATAAAGCAATTCATGTAAATGAGAAAGTTTCATCTGACAAATAAATTTTCGTTGAGAATTAAATTTTATTAAATTAATATGATTTACGTTCATCAGTTATAGTTAACATAAGACATATATTTCGAAAAATAATCAATATATTTTTTAAAAATCCAACGCTGTAGTATTCTACACATATTTTTTTAATAATAATTAAACATATTTTCTTGAAATTCTATATCAGTTTATTGAAGATACTGGTATAAAAAATTTCTCACAATAAGGAATTTAAAGAACTCATTCAATGATTAAACTTAATAATGGCATATAATATTAAATATATACATAAACATAATAAAAATTAAATGAATATATACGCCGAAGAATATCACCGATATAAAGAACATCCAATGAGATTTAGTTGGGTTTTATAACGATATAAAAATAAAGAACTAACTTTCTACTTTTTTAAAACATGTTACTTATTAATTATGTTCGAAAAAAAGATAATGGATTATGTATGATTTTACAAATTTATGAAAATCTTTACGTTGGTTTAATATTTACGGATAGTTATAAATGATTTACAATTTCGGGTATGGTCATACATATATGAAACATATTTTTCTTATGCGGTGATATTCTTCGGAATATAAGCTCATTTAATTTTTCTTATGTTTATATATTTTTAATATTATATGTCATTATTAGGTTATATCATTGAATGAGTTCTTTAAAGCGAGTATTGTGTGATATTTTTTATGCCAGTAGCTTTTTTTCCGAATTTTTTCTTAATGAATTTTACGTATCATAAACTAATTGAAAATGGAGTTTTTGAAACCAGTAGCTTTATTTTCGAATTTTTTCTTACCTAATTTTACTTATCATAAACAAATAGAAAATGAAATTTTTGACACCAGTATCTTCAATAAACTGATATAGATTTCCTAGAGAATATTTTAAATTATTATTAAAAAATATGTTTATAATGCTACAGTGTTAGATTATTAAAAATATTTTGATTTTTTTAGGAAAATATATGTTTTATGTTAACTATAACTGACGAACTTAGGTTATATTAATTCAATAAAATTTAATTCTCAGCGGAAATTTATTTGCCAGATGAAATTTTCTCATTTGTATAGATTATTTTATTTTGATGGAAACTTTTCATTGGATTTCCAAGAATGTTGAAATATTGTAAAGGAATTCTACCCTCTTGATTAATTGAAATATCAACACATTTTTTAATATTAATATAAATATTGTTTTATATGAAAATATATGCTAATAAGAATTTAAAAAGAAAAAATATACTTCTAAGTGGAGTATGTTTTAGAAAATTTATATTTTAGCTTTATTTTTGAATTTATTTTATCGAATTTTACGTATCATAAACAAATAGAAAATGAAACTTTCATAATCAAAGCTTAGTATTATAAAAAAAAATGAAACAAACTTTTATAGAAGCATGCTTATAAAAACTGTTATTCATTCAATTTTAATTAAAATAAATATATGCATATAAAAACGAATTGTTTTCTTTTTTTAGAAAATGTTAGATTCAGTAAACTTCAACAAGATGAATGTTTACAAAATTCATATCTATGTAATCAGCAGTCAGAATTGTCAGATATTCTGTTTTTCCTCCGAATAAAAATAAATCAAACATAGAAAATAATTTGGTTATTTTTTAGTTGATATTACAAACTGCTTCTAGGATTCAATTATACTATTATTTCGAACTTAGAGTTTTCAGTCTAAGAATATTACAATTTTGAAAGCAATTTACATTAAATCATATATTTATTTTTTTTATTTTGTTCGATTGTAGAATCAACGTAAAAAAGTTTCTACTTATTATTTAAAGAAATATTTTACAATATTTTTTTCATTATCAATTGATATTTTCTGGTGTAAATGAAGTATATATCTGAGTTCTAGATAAAATTTATTTATTTATTTTTTATTTTGCTGTTAGTTAAATGTTTAATTAGTTGTTTCGTTTATTTAATAAAACTTCCTTAATTGCCCTTGGATAGCATGGTTTATACTTATTCATATCTTAATATTATTAAAGCAAGAATTTTTTGTATAGGATAATGCTGTTTTATTTTTCACTTTAGATTCAAAGATGTGTGTTTTTCTGACACAGATTATAGTTTAAATATTTAAATTGCTGTTGTACAATATTTTAATTTCTCTTGATAGTTAAAAAGAATAATAGGAAAAAATATTACTTTTTTTTCTTAAATATGAAGTATATATTTATGTAGTAATAAATTTATTTATTGATAGAATTTTTTTCGCGTAATAGAGCTTTTATCTTATGTATTAGAATTGTTAAATACAATTATTATTTTATATAGTGATATATTTATTTAAAAACCAATTTGATTTTTTTTAAAAATAAAGACAGCCATTTTGATCCGAATGGTATTTTTTAAAATTTGTTTTTATACATAGAAGATTTTTGTTTTTTTTTAAATAAAACAATTTCTTTCGTCATTTAAAATCATTTATTTATAGTTTCATCAGACGATAAATTATACATTTCTTGGATAAACAAAGGATAATTTATTTATTTTTCAAAGTTAAAATAAAATGAAATTCAAAAAAAAATTGGCGTATTTATATTCCACAAAGAAAATTAAATCTATACATTGTATTCACTAAATATTATGCTTACAAAAATTATATAATTATTGGTCATTTGTATTTATATCTCGAAGAAATTCAATCCAAAGTAATCATCAGGATTAATCAAAAGCTTATTTCTAGTTTAATTAGAATGGAATTAATCACGCTTCAAGAGAGAAATATAACAGACTATTTAAATCTAAGCCTGTAGAAAAGACAATCTGAAGAAGATTTTGATGACCTTTTAGTGTTCTTATCCTTTTAGTTTTCATGTATTTTTATTAGACGTATAGTGAACTCTCTCTTGCCTATCAATAATATGACTTTACCGATGTTGTAGAAATGATTTTGTTAATTTTTTAATTGGATATATATTAAAATTTCTTTTATATTTTAGGACATCTTTAGAAAATGTAATGTACAAAGTCAGATGATCATTTTTTTTTTCGTCGAAATACGTCGAATAATTTTAAAATAGATAAATTTGGCAAATAAATGAACAATCAATTAAAAATACAGTACGTTTTAAAAAATAATATTTAAATGCACGATTTTTGTCTTTAATAAATAATAGTTATATTCCAATTGATTTAAATGTAGTCAATGAATTTTTTTAAAAAAAAAGATTTATTATTTTTAGAAATACATATTGATTAATACAACATAATTGGTTTTGAATCATTGAAGTTAAAATGAAACCCATACCCCTAAAGAAAACGTCATATTCTAATACGATAAAAATAAATAGTATGAAAAACTTACTAAATAAAGATAAAGAAGATTTCAGAAAGAAAATACATAAGATGCAGATAGGCATCGATATGCATCTTAGGATATTAATACATCAATTAATTTCATACATTGAAAAAACAGAATCAAATATGCTTGAATGTTTTTATACATATTAGGGTGGGAAAATTACATATTGTCAGTTTACTTAATATGTTAGTGTCATGTAAATGCATATTACCAACTATCAATTTATTATTTCATTCTTGGCATTTTGGCACATGATTAGAGCATCTTCACATTGACCTGGGCTTCCCAGGTTTAAATCCCGTTTCGGGCATGGTTTTTATTCTGTGTTCTATCTGTGAGGTGTGTTAATGTACACCTCCCCTGTTAAAAGGGGATGAGCAAGCTAAAGTGAAAATGAGTAGCTAAACCCTTCTCTTGGTCCTAGTTGGCGCTACTTCAAATCAAGAGACACTTATTTCGTCTTAAAAATCGATGATTCTTCAGTGAGGCTCCTCTACGGCAAGTGCCACTAATAGCAACAGCAGCTCTCCCATCAAGCATATCAAAATGAAATACTTGAATCTTCCATATACTTCTTACCAAGTAAATTTCGTAAACGTACCGAGTACAATTTAAACCTGTCTCTCTTCTTCATTTTTCTCTTTTCCTAGAATACATGCTGTTATATATTTTCTATGTAAAATATGAATATAACCAATGACATTAGATTATATCAGGTCTCTACATCAATTCTAATAACCAGTTATAGCCGTTAAAATCGAATTTTTTCGAATCGCATGCATTTGGAAGTGGCATAATTTCGATAATATCGGTTACGAACTTTGTTGCTAAAATTAGTAAGAAAATTGATGAAGCTTGTTTTTGATGGAAGTTTTGAACTTATTTTTTGTACATGCATAACCCTTTCGGCCCTGCTGGTAGCATTTGCCTCCGTGGTATTTTAAGTTCTTAATTTTCGTTTCTTTTCAAACCTGATGGTGGCATTAGCCACGACTTCCTGGTTCCTGCAATTCTTGGTGAAAATTAGATAAAATTAAATATGGATGTTCTCTTGGTGACCCTTATCACTAATTTCCATCAATTTTTTTATTCCATATTTTAAAAATTCAGGGCTGAATGGATTACTCAAGTCATTATCATCAGATGATATCTGTAATCAAGAAATGTTATGGTATGGCTTTACAAGGGAAATTTTGGATTTTGCTGTCCTCAAAAATACAATTTATTATATATAGATGGGAATTATTTGAAAGAAAATATAGATAAATCTTATATGAAAAAAAAATGTTTTGAATCTCTTTTGGCGTTCTGACTTTTTAACTCTTACAACTTGTGTTTACACATTGGTTATTTGGGATAAACGTAGTAAAATATTATTCTGAACGACGTTTCTCTTGTCTTCCGGTTTTATTGTCTTCTATTTACAATTAATTATTATAAGATAGTATTTGTTAAAAAAATAAAGCGAAATATCATTCTGAGAAATGTTTGACATTTTATTTAGTATTTCTGCCTTACCTGAAGTGCATTTAATGAGGTAGATATTCTTAGCGAGAAAACAAAAGAATAAAAGGGTCTTCTGTATAAAATATCGAATGAGCCTTTCTGCTTATTCCATTTTGTTTGCAATGAAACGTTTGTAAGAAAGAGAACACAGCGAAGTTTAAGTATATGTTGGTATTCCTTTTGAAAATTCTATATTCTTAATCTATAAATACTGAAATGTTCCTAATTTCCTTCGATGAAGTTATATTTGCTCAAATCCCTACGGTATCACTGTGAAATTTCTTTAATCTTTGGTTAATTAATATTGATTGAATATTCATGGCGCTTGCTTTGTTAGTTAGAGACGCTCACCTAGACGAGTTTCCAGGATAGTTATATCAATGATTTTTTAACTCATCTCGAAGGCATAAGGGTAAAAAAAATACTGAATGGATAAACCATAGCTACAACAACACTGGTAGGATCTGTGGTTGAGTTCTAAGGGACATCACCAGCCATGGCACAGACCTTCCTGAAGGAAGTACGTCCATTCGTCGATGAGATGAGCCAGACTCCCACCTTTTCGAGTACTTTACAGGATTGCGAGAAGCAATTACCATGACGGAAGCTTTATCCTAATGCCAAAGTGCCCCTGGGTAGAGGGTTCTCAGGGAAGAAAAGTTTACAGAGAATTCTGTAAACTTTTGCAAAGCATATGGTTGCTCAAAAGCCATTAGTTAAGCAGGAACCTATTTTGTGTATCAATATTTCATGATGTTGGATAACTATTGAGGGTATATGTACACATAATATTTCTTATTTTTGAATGAGAAACTTGGTTGTACCAGTATTTAGCGGTGCGCGAGGTCAAATGACCTTTTGAATGAGCGAGTTTACTGCGTCGCATTTTTGTGATATGGAAGTTGTTTGTTGTAAGCCCCCACGAAAGGCCACCTAAGGAAAATCTCGCACACTTTTTAATTCTTTTGTTTATCGATTTATGTCCATGATGGTATAAATTGTAGACAATAAGTTGGATTTAGTTACAATTAAGGGTATTGTTTAGATTTATGCTACTTATTATAGCTTAATTCGTTCGTAGTGTGATAAAATATAAGTAGAGAAGAAGAAATTAAAAAAAATAATTGGAAGCTGCGTTTTTAAAAGTAAATTTTTAGGTTCTAGTTTCGATTCTAATGAACAGCACATGTTCTTGCAAATATTCTTACAATAGCATAAGGGGATGATTAATTAGGGAATTGGTGATTTGCCGGCGTATAGAAATAAGGGTAACGCGTCTTCCCCGTGATCTGGGCGTCCCGGGTTCGAGTCCCGGATAAGGGCATGGTTGTTCTTCCGTGTTCTATCTGTAAGGTGTGTGACTGTTCCAACCTCTAAAAAGGAGCTGTGCGAGTGAATGTGATGAGTGAGTAGAAAAGTCGTACTCTTGGCCCTAGTTTGCTTGACTACAAAACAAGAGACGCTGATTAGGCTTAAATCGCTGACTACCTCAGAGAGCTTGTCCATGGCAAGTGCCATAAGAAACAACAACAATCACAGTGGTGATTTAGTTATTGCGGATTCATAGTTGTTATGGACTAACATCTGAAAATAGCAACCAAAAAGTTCACAAAAATATCAATACATGAATTAAGTGTTACGATGTACATCAGACATAGGATATTTTTATCGACTTTTTGAAAAAACTTTAGATTAAAGAGTTTATTCATATTATTTCTAATTTTTAATTAAAGTTGGGGTTTAAAAATTAATATCTCGTTAAAGGTGTGCAACCTAGTGAGTATTTAACGGATTTTTCTTCTAATCAGCCACTTCGCATACAATGACTTGTCTGACACGCACATCGAATTACTGAATTTTTAGTTTCAAGTCTGCAATTAAGCCACATAATTAAGTTTTTAAATACAAAAAAATCAATATGAAACGATTTGATATCCCAAATGCTCCATATATTATTTTAAAAAATCAAATTAACAATAAATTACCAAAAAAGAATGAGTTACCGAATTAGTTAAATAAATGCGTATGTCAAGTGGTTAATGTACGAAATAGGCTAATTTACTTTGAAATCTCCCCAGGAAGTCCGCATTATCTCTATACTGAAATAACCATTTCAAATACTAAAAATTAAATAAAAAATGAATAAATTAATTTATGAAACTGTAGACGATTTTTGAAAATTTTTTGGTGGGATTTATAAAATGGATGAGCTTACTTAGAACATCCACCAAGCGGCTAACATGTCTACGTATAGGAACTAAGTTTGACTTCTATTTGGGATACTAGTACCATTCTCCAAAACTGCTTTAAATCCTAAATTCTCCTTATTTTCTACTGGTTGATTCATAGTCATGGCATATGATAGACCAAGTGTAAATATCAAAGACTTACTTCGAATAATTCTAAAATAGAACGCAGAGATAACGATTCGGGATCATATTTTTCAACTTTTCTTCAAACAATATGTTTTATTTTTTTCAGGAAAAAAGAACTTAAGTATTTAATAAAACAGGCACATTTAAAACAATTATAGTACTACGCAAAATTTGACTAATTACTCACCGATGAAACAAATGTAATTATAATAAAGTGTTTAACGTGCATTTAAGATTATATTACAATAACCAGGTTATAAAAAAGGAAAATTATTAATAAACGAAGCGTTTCACTATTAATCTACCACTTAAATAACCCCGTCATAACAAATGAATATTTTTTTTTTTTGCACATTATCGTTTATGTTTGTTCTTCTTTTAAAAAAGAGTAATTTATTTTTTATATACTTCTTTATTTCTATTTGTCTTTTGTATTTATCTTATATATTCTTTTGAGAAATAAACCATTAGTCTAACCTAATTTTATGGATGAATTCTCAGTATGTAACTTTTTTTCTTTTCTAACCATTTAGGTCATGCTTTATTTTATTTATTATTATTTTTTTTGTAAATTCTTGTAAAGATGGATGGTTTTTGTCTGCATTTGTAAGACTAACAATCTTATCTCATTTTCTTAAATCATCGTCTGCATTTCTTTGAGAAACATATGTTTTTAAAAAAAACTGAATGAGACAAAAATAAAATAATGATGGATACAAAATCCAAAAATAACTAGTGATGGATTTTATAGCTTTGTTTTCCATCATTACACAATGTACAAATTTCTAAGTTTACGTTAGAAAACTTATTTTTCTGAGAAAAAAGTAGGAGTTTTGAAAGTAATGATTACCAGCAATAAAATGAGAAAGTGTTTTCACTCGAGGATAATTACTGAATTACACAAGTTAATGATTTTATATCGAACCAGATGACAGATTGTTATTTGATGTATTTCTTTCACGATGAATTTCCTTCTCAAGGCTAGTTATTTCAAATTTTTTAATGCACATATTTGTATTTTTTTAATAAAAAAAGCTACAGGCTCTTATTTCTGATATTCTAAATTCAAAATTTCTGAGGAATTCTAGTTTTTAAATATGATTTATCTTCTAGCAAATACTTTCCTCATACATCTGTTGCTTTTAAAATGAATAAAGATATCCCTCATCATGATTAGAATAAAGTGATCCCTCATCATGATTAGAATAAAGTGATCCCTCCTCAAAAAATTAAGATGATCATTATGATGGATCGCTTTATTCTAATCATGATGAGGGATATCTTTATTCATTTTAAAAGCAACAGATGGATGAGAGAAGTATTTGAAAATATAAACAGTTTGAACAGATACACTATGTGAAATACTATTAAAAAATTTCAGGATAAAATAATATCCTTGAGAATCATCATATATCTAAAAAATTAATATGATCATGATGAGGGATCACTTTATTCTAGTGACAAAAGTATTTCCTTGACTGTCATTGGTGTAAGATGAATCCAGCTTCTCCCACTCACATCTTAAACTGTCTAAATTTTACAAAGCATGGCATACTCAAAGACTCAGTTCTATTTATGGACTTTTTGGAAACATTGGGTTTTATGGAGATGGTCTAGCACTGCTGGGCCATCTGGGATTAGTGACAACAACAGCAACAAAGTTTAAAAGAAACTTTTACCAGTCGTAATTTTCACATGATTAGCTGGTAAACCCCTTTCATGTTCTTATTCTCTTCTTCCCTGTATATACAGACCATATTGTAAAACTGGATTTGGTACCTGTTGGGAGAGGGCAAACTGTATAATAGCATGACAGTTATCTAATTAGCATGCCACTTCCAGTCATTACCACTTGCAGAGAAATATGATGGGTTTTGCGCTTTATAACGTAATAAAGAGCTGATATTCATTTTGAATGTCTTCTTTTTTCCTAATAGGGTTTAAATATTGGTTAAAATATATGATTTTGACCATAGGACCCCTATACCAATCATATTATTTCATTTTATTTCTCATGCTCATTAGCGTACTTTATCTAATTAGTAACATGTCTGCATTATGTAATATTATTTGAAATTGGACAATATTTGCAATAATGTATAATACTAGTGAATATTGAATAATAAGTCTCAGAATATTGCACAGGAATGTCCAACTGACTGTGCTACAAGAGAAGTCATGTTATATAGCCGATTGTATTGTCATAAAGGCGGCTATTTAGATCCATAAATAGTCTCCTCATTTGATAAATTTATCAAAATCATTAAGCTTATCAAATATTAATATATTTGTATAAGAATTTTCAATTAACGTAGTTTCTGGGTAATTAAATTCACTGTTCATGAAAAAACTGCAGATTTCCTTCACTGGTTCTTGTTCATATTTCGATGGGAGTCCGTGAATTTTGTTTCAAGACTCCATGCAAATAGCTTTGATAATTTCTAGTTAATATATTCTAGTCTTAAAGACATAGCTCTAAACTCACAGTATATATATATATATATATATATATATATATATATATATATATATATATATATATATATATATATATATATATACTGACAGCTAGAAATGCATTGATCTGAACTGAGTACTAGAAAAGTATAATTCTTAACTGACAGTTAAAAAGGTGTAACTTCATATTGATAGTTATAATAGTATAATTATAAACTGGCAGTTGGAAAAGCATTTTTCTCATATGACATTCGGAAAGACATATTCCTTAACTAACAGTCAGATAAACATAGTTTTAAACTGACAATCAGAAAGGCGTGATTCTGAACTGACAGTCAGAGAAAAATTATTCTAAATTGACTGTAAGTAAAACATAATTCTAAACTGATAAGAAATAACATAGTTATAAAATGGCAGTTGGAGAGACATAATTCTAAACTGATAAAATTAGTAACACAATTCTAAAATGACATTCAGGAAGGCATAATTTATAACTGATAAAAAATAACATAATTATAAAATGACAGTTTTACAGACATAATTGTAAGCTAATAAAAATAAAAACATAATTCTAAAATGACAATTATACAGACATAATTCTATGCTAGTAAAAAAATAACATAATTATAAAATGACAGTTATACTTACATAATTGTAAGCTGATAAAAATAACATAATTCTAAAATGTCAGTTAAACAGACATAATTCTAAACTGATAAAATTAGTAACATAATTCTAGAATGACAGTCAGATAGACATAATTCTACATTGATAAATAATAAAATGATTCTAAAATGACAGTTAGACATAATTCTAAACTGATAAATATGGTAACATATTTCTAATATGACAGCTAGGAAGACATAATTCGAAACTGACAGTTTGAAAGACATAATTCTAAATTGACCTCCAGAATAGAATAATTCTAAACTGACAGTTAGAAAGACGTGATTCTAAAATTATTTTATATAAAGAGAAGTCGGAAACATGGAGAATTTTTAAAATCTCGATTTCAGAGAATTTAACGACGATAATACTTTTAATTTATATATTATTTTGCAACTAATTGAAGACGTGGTTCTAGAATGGTAAAAACAGAGTTTCACAAAATTATCTGAACAATACTTTCTCCTGGAAAAAATGCATCGACTTATTTATATTTTTTTATATTATGATTCTATCAACAATTGAACGTATTGAAATTGCGTATTAGGGGAACTGAATCGAGAAATATAAAGATAATTCTCATATACTTTAAGTATTCCCCCTTTTTAGAAATAATATTCTCTAAAAAATGAGTTTATATGGTTAATTCTTTACCGAAATTCCTTTGATTTAAATAATTCGTGCAAACATTCTCTTGTAAAGAATTTATATTCAAATATACATTGTTGCATTTTTGGAGCTATTTTCTCCAAACTAGAAATGCAAATCAGATTAATTATGAAGTGAACGCGTGCATCTTTTCGCAGCACTCTAGCATTTTTCGTCCTCAACTTTTAATTAAAATGTTTAATTTTGAAATGGCAGAGTAAGTCATTATTATCATCATTATATTGCCATCAGGAGATTTTAAATAGAGCATGGACCCTTTCATCTAGAGTGCATTCAAAATTTATGGATGCTTCAAACAGAAGCACAGCAGTAATTAACCCTGAAATATGAAGCTCTATGAATATTAATAAGTGCTAACTTTTAGTGAATATTTTTTATGGTATGTCTAGTTTTATCATGGTTCCTCATTTATAGTTAGGAGAATATTTCGCTTACCAAAAACAAAGATTATAATTCAAGCATGCAATATTTTATGAAATATTTTTGAATATTGTAAAGTATTTGATTCTAGACAAGATGTTTGTAATTTGTGTTCAGTGTAATAAATTAGCAGTCGGTTTTCTAATTAATTATTTACGAAAATATTAACTTTCAATTCTGAATTTTGTAATATATAATTATACTATTGTGCGTAGGGTCTTATATTGTTTTCAAAAACAATACCCGAAATTCTAAATAATTATTAGGGATATATATTTATTCAATTCCCTGTATTAGCTCACACTCTTCCTATATATACATAATATATATATCTTGTTCAAATTGTCAATCGTTAATAAAATACTTTCGATTCATAAAATCAAATGCAAGTTATTTTTAAACTTGTAGAGGATGACATTTGATGCTAATACAGTTTGTTCGAATATTAATTCATTGTTAATTATTTAATTCAAAACTAAGTTTCTCATCTTTATAATAGTTCTTTGTAGTAGTTGTATTTATTAGGTCGGGATAGCCTGGTTGATAGGGCGTTAGTTTCGCATCCCTTGTGCTGCGAGTTCGAACCTGGTCACAAAGGTGTCTATGTTGAGAGCTATACCACTGGGAGTACTGATTCAAAGGTGATCTTTATTCGAGTGATCAGGGGTCCATACCCTCAGAAGCTAATGCACCCCTCTTTCCATTGTAAAGCTGAACACGAGAACAACAAAATAATAAAAAAAATAATAAAAAGCAGCTAAAATAAAAAAATTTCCTAATATCAAAGTAGAAATTGATTTAAAAAATCATTTTCCTATTACTTGTTTTTTCATCTTGAGTGTTATAATGGTTTCTCTGTGCATAATTGAAATACAGATATATATTATCATTTTGTATATGCATAATAATATGAACATATATAAGAAACAATGCTGGACATTCAACTATCATTCTTAATTTCTGTATAAAGCGAAATATATTATCTGATCACAAAATACATAAATTATATATAGCTATAGTCGGTGTAATATTCTCATTTATTTCACCATGAACTGACTTTAGACTTTTAAAGAAATTCTATTTGGAATTTAATATGAATCCCACGCATATTTGGAATTCGAAAATATTTGAAAACCAGGAAAAAGAATGGCATTCCTCATTTTAACCTTTTATTATTAAGTAGAATGTCATTCCTCTGACAGAGTATTTGTGAATTTCTCGAATTTCCGAAATTACGACTACAAATAAATTTGAATACAATGGATTTATTCTAAATGTCCTTTGTAATATCCCAATTACTAGACTGAAAAGATCTAAGGAATTATAAAACCAATTGCCTATTTCCAACTATGTTTGTACCAATCTGGAAAACTAGATAAAAGCACTTATATCAAAAAAAAATTATGATATTTCAAAGATTAATATTTCTTGAAATGACAGACTTTTTATGCTTAAGATGCTTCACATCAATATTACAGTCCTCTGTTGTTGTTATTAGTGCGACTTGACATGGAGAAGCTTCTCCGAAGCATCAGCGAGTTTTAAGCCGAAGGGAGCGTTTCTTGTTTTAAAGTAGCGCAATCATGGGCCAAAGAGTAGGGCAATAGCTACTCACTCATCACAATCACTTGCACAGCCCTTTTTTACAGGTGTGTGTGCACATTCCTACACCTTACAGATCGAACACAGAAGAACAACCATGCCCGAACTTGGACTCCAAGATCTTGAAAGGGGTAGTACACCGCTGATCCCAGGACGCTGGTGAACACTATCTTCTACTGGTACGTGACAGGAGTTGATCTAAAATGCTCTGGACCTTAATCAGTTTTGGATATTTACTTTAAATATGACAAATTTTAATGGGCCATTCTGTCTCAACTTCTTGCCATTTTTTCACATTTCATTTTACTTAAAATACTTTCTGATCCTTTTTTCTTAGCCTTATTTGAAGATGGCTCTAATTGTCCTTACAATGTTAGAAAAATTACTCTGCCAACATTTTCAGTAGCATTGAATTAGATTTTGAACGTTTTGGTTTAAATATGTCTTATAGGTAATCGTTCATTTTAGATAGACGTGTGGAGACGCATTTCGCCGCTAATAATTATTACATCATTAAGGCAACCAGGGATCTTTAAAATGAATTTTTCTTTGTAATTTTCCCCTTAGCAATTTGAAATTTTATGCGCATTAAGAGTAACTTTATAGGAGATAATACGTAAAATTGTAAAGTATTATATTAATTTATTTATAAGTTAGGGGGGTAATATAATATTTAATAGCGATAAATGACGTCAATGAAAAATATTCGAGGCGCTAGAAATTTGTTCGAAAGCGCTCCAACTTTTTTTTTACTTTCTCTAACCCTTTTGAAACAAAAGTTGGGATTAATCTTGAAGTATAAGAACGAAATATCAAAATGAACCAATGTGAAAATTCAAAACTACTTAATTTTTTTTAAAAAAATATCAATAATTTTAAGTTATTATGTTTGTTAATTTTGATATTTCATACTCAAACTTCAAGATTAAACCCGACTTTAATTTCCATAGGGTTAGAGTAAGTAATAATAAAAATGGAGTGCTTTCGAAGAAATTTGGAGCACCTGGAACATTTTTCATTCACGTTATTTATCGCTATGAAATATTACGTTAGCCCCCTTAACTCTTAAATAAATGAGTATAATGCTTTAAACTTTTCTATGTCATCTCCTATGAGGTTACTCTTAATTCATGTAAAATTTCAAATTGCTATGGTGAAAATTACAAAAAAAATCATTTTAAAGATCCCTGGTTGCCTTAATGAGAGTACTATCTTGTCATTGAAGCTAGCATACTAGTAATAATAACATATCATCAATAATGGAAATATATTCTAATATAATACAGGGGGATTATAATTAAACTTCCCCAATAAACAACATCTTATAAAGCAAACGAGTGAACGGCTTGCAACTGAATTTGGTATATAGATTATGCACGAGATGTGTTCACAGAATTTCTGGGGAAAACGCACCTTTCCAAAATAACACTGATTGTAACAAAATAAATGACCAAAACAGAATGCAGAAATAATATTAAAAATTAATTGACTGATTTCTGATCACCTTGTCATCAAACCAAATTAAGTAACATCAAGAAAAAATGACAGTACCCAGTCTGAGAGGAGAACTGTTCAGTTTGCAGAAACGAGAGCTGATAAGAACGAAATTTCACTAGAAGAGTAATTGTTAGTCGTGTTCTAGACGATGTAGGGAAAGGTGATCTATATCTCCACTTTCATTCACTTGAAAACTTTCAAGTTAATTGATAGTTTGTTCAACAATAAGAGGGATCAATTATGGTGTTTCGCACATAAAGCTTAATGAAGTTCTTTAAGTCATTCAACGTCTCAAGGTACCGTCATCATTACAGCCGGAAACATCAGCATTAAACATGACAAAGACTACAAGCATTGCTTAACTGTAACCTATTTTACATAAACCTTCCTCCTCTTCGCAAGCATGCACATCTCGACATTTTTTCTTAGAACTGACACTTTGCTCGGTTTTACAATTAATTTCTCATAATTCTTGTCCAAGATTGTTAATTCATATTTTTGTAACCGTTTTTGGTCGTTTGTTGTGTTAAATATATTTTTTTCCGGAAAATTTGTTCTCTGGAGACCGTTTTGTTTTTGAAATTGTGTGAGCACATCTCGTTTACAGTTTATATTCTAAATTTTGTGACAATTCATTTATCCATTTGCGTACTAAGATACAGTTTAAGGGGAGTTTAATTGTAACCACCTTGTTTTACGGAACATATACTATAAGAGAAAATATACAATGATGACATAAGATATGATACTAGTATAGTCCAAGACTGGTTTCAGTTCCCATTTTCCAGGAATAGGCTGACTCTTGCATTTAAATATTTTGTTGTTGTTGTTAATAATGACACTCTGCCATGGACAAGCTCGCTGACGGCTGTCAGCGATTTTAAGCCGAATGAGTGTCTCTTGTTTTTGAAGTAGCGCCAACTAGGACTGAGAGTACGACTTAGCTACACACTCGTCATATTCGCTTGCGCTGCTCCTTTTAACAGTTGGGGGGGGCAGTCACACATCTCACAGATAGCACACAGAAGAACAACCATGCCCGAACCGGGACTCGTTCCCGGGACTCCCAGATCTCGAGGAAGATGCGCTACCTCTGTGCCAGAAAGCCGGCTTAAATGTTGTTACGTTTTTAACTTATCGGGTTCGGATTGAATGGACTTTATTTGAGGACAGCACAAACAAATTTATTTACAAATATTTTTATTTACAGGATGACTTGATAAAGTAAAACTTCAGATAATTACAATCCAGCAGTCAACAGTCACTAACAGCATAAAGGCAAGCCTTACGCACGATAAAAACAGACTGCAAAACAGCTATCGTATAGCACAGCAACAGAAAATCTATGCGAGCTCAATAACACAGCGTTAACAGCAAACGCAAACACGGCTCGCTAATAACAAATCCTCTAGTCCATCGAGACGCTTTTTATTTCAGAGTAAACTCTCGACTAACTGACTCACTCCGGCTACTCGTCCTTATATAGCCGAAAAAGCGCGTGCACTGAATCTCGTGAAAATTCTCAAAACAACGCGCACAATCTAGCGGCTACTAGACTATTCCTTTCTCCAAACCAATCAAGCTGGCGCGAGGCTCCTCGCCAAACGTCGCCATCTATGGCGAGTTTTCGTGCCGCTCGCCCACGTAACAATATTTTAATAACTGAATATCCGAAATATGTACTCTAACATTTAACATATCATTCTGAACTAAATTCAACAATTATTGTCTTCACCTTGTTGGTATTTAATGAACATACAAATAACCTTCGCATACGTTATATCGAAAACACTTTCCCGTTCAAAGCATGTAAAGAAATAAACTGTCAAGTATACTTCACCCGGAAATTATTCCAGAACAATGTAACATTTTATTTCAATACCGTAACAAATCAACTCCATTGAAGAATTTAAAATATTAAGTATTCTCTGTCTGTGTTTATGTCTGAATTGTTCAAGAGAATAATGCTAATTGACGAACCACTGTAAGGAACCTGTTTAATATTCCTCACCCGAAATTCGTATTTAAAATTTTAAGATCACTAACGACATAGCATTAATGAGTATTCCATCATTAATTTACTTGCGGTTGTCAAACAGGTTAATTTCGAAATCTGAATACATTTGAATGCAGATGAACTTCTTGAATTGAATTAAATTCTGCGCTTGTGTATCATTTAAATTCGGTTTGGTGCCTTCGGTTGAATCGATTCTGTTACATTAAATTCCTTCTTATTTAAATCAAGCGCCTTTTGAATTCATTAATTTGAAATAAGAATTCCATGATAAAAAAACAAATTACATTAGTAGAATTTTATTACCTGGTGGTTTCTCTTCAATATAAAATTGGCGATCACCAATTACGGAGGTATCATCATTTTAAGGAGATAATTTCTATTTTTAGAATTCTAAATTTTATTTCAGTGGTTTAGATTATATTTGATTTTCTTAAGCATTTTATGGTAAGTAGCGCTAGGGGTTTGTATTGTACTTTTTTAATATTTTTTTTCAAAAAAATTATTATAAAACCACCTATCTGTTAAAACTGCAAACGTAGGGGGAAATTATTGACGCCTAGATTTTTCTCAATAAGCGTCTTTTTTCCTTCATTGTATAATAAAGAAAAATAAATATATTTTTTTACATATATTCTCTTTTGTTTGATTAAGGCAAATAATTAACGCGTGTTTACAATTTAGCATAACGAGATATAACATACCTTATTTGATTTATTAAATTAATTAAGAGATGTTTTTTTTTAAAAAAAATAGAACTACACTCTAAATCACAAGATCACATCTACTAAGTTTCCCCTGTTTACTTTATCGTACTTTAGGGGATATAGTGTTTATCTGTTTGCGAAAGAACAGGTGGACAGGGAATCACATTTGAATTATTTAGTTACAAATTTGATATACATCTAATCTTTAAATGTCATAGCTACATACCAGATTTTACGAATGTAACTCTATTTTATTGTTTCTATTTATTTATTTTATTACTTAATTTACACCATATTTTGAGAAAAAGTATTTATAAATGAAAAGATTTGAAGTATTCCTAATTTGCAGAAAAAGAATTTAAATAATTTGTTATTCCTATTGATACTCATTCTTTTTAAAAACAAATAAAAAAATAAATATTTCCGAAAAAATCAAAGAATAAAGCAGTTATTTTCTTTATGATTGAAAATCTAGAGTTTTTTTTTTTTTTTTTTTTAAATCAAGAAATGTGGCAAGTGTTTTTTCTTTAATTGCTTGTATTTTCTTTTTCATGAATTGTAACTTATTATTCCTTACACCTATTAAATTAAGTGGAAAAAAAACCCCTCTAAAATAAAAATGTGTGTTTTTCATACTCTTAGTACTTTCAGAACAAGAAATACTAATTGTTTTAAAAAACCTATAGAAACAGAAATTATTCAAAAACGAGAGTTCTTTTTACCAGAAAATGAAAAATATATATATATATGGCATTTCTTTTCTCTATAATTCAAAAACCAGATTTGTTTCTGAAGGAAAAAACAAGAAATATACCAGTTATTTCCTTTATGCTTCAAAAACTGGAGTTATTTCAGAGAGAAAAAAGCATGAAAGAAAGCAGTTATTTTCTTCGGGATGCAAAAACTAAAATTTTTCGACACGAAAATTCTAAAATATGTCAGTTCTTTTCTTTGTAATACAAAAACTAGACTTGTTTCTGAGAGAAAGAGCAAGAAATACGACAGTTCTTTTCTTTGCGACTCAAAAACTAGAGTTTCCTTTGCAAGAAAAGGCAAGAAATACGGCAGGGCTTTTTTTACTTTAAATGCTTGTATTTTCTTATTCGTTAATTGCAACTTATTATTCCTTATATCCAATAAATTCTCGTTAAAAAGCCTCAAGAATATAAAATGGTTGTCTTCCCTATTGTTAGCAATTTCTGAATAAAAAATACTAATTTATTTTTTTGAAACCTTTAGTAAAATAACTAATTAAAAACTTGAAATTCTTTCCGGAAGAAAAAGCAAAAAGCATTGCCATTATTTTCTTTATAATTCAAAAACCAGTGGAGAGCGAAAAAACAAAGAATATGCCTGTTCTTTTCTTTATGATTCAAAAATTGGAGTTGAAAGAAAGCATAAAGATAATGTCAGTTTTTTTCTTTGTAATATAAAACCTAGAATTCTTTCCGAGAGGAAAAGCAAGAAATATGGCAGTTCTTTTCTTTATGATTCAAAAACTAAAGTTGCCCTTGCGAGAAAAAGCAAGAATTACGACAGTACTTTGCTTTAAGCGCTTGTATTTTCTTATTTGTTAATTGCAACTTATAGTTCCTTATATCCAATAAATTTTGAGGAAAAAGTTTCTCAAAAATAAAAATGGTTGTCTTTCATATTGTTAACCCTTTCTGAATAAAAAAAATACAAATTCATTCTTACAAATCCTTATAGGAAAATAAATAGTCCAAACCTTGGAATTCTTTCCGGGAGAAAAAGTAAGAAATATGGGCCTTATTTTCTTTGATTCAAAAACCAGATTTGTTTCAGAGACAAAAAGCAAAGAATACGCCAGTTATTTCCTTTATGATTCCAAAACTGGAGTTGAAAAAAAGCCTGAAAAATGTGTGAGTTTTTTTTTTTTAATTTTCATTTATGATTCCAAAACTGGAGTTGAAAAATAGCCTGAAGAATGTGTGATTTTTTTTATTTTTGTTTATAATACAAAAACCAGAATTCTTACCCAGAGAAAAAGTAAGAAATATGGCAATTCCTATCTTTGTGATCCAAAAACTAAAGTTTATCCGTCGAGAAAAAGCAAGAAATACGGCGGTACTTTTCTATAAGTTATTATTCCTTATTAACTTATTATTCCTTATATCTAATAAATTTTGTGGAAAAAGCTTCTAGAAAATAAAAATGGTTGTATTTTATATTGTTAGTACTTTCTGAATAAAAAATGCTAATTGATTTTTAAAAAATCTGTAGGAAAATAAATTATTCTAAACCTGGAATTCTTTCCGGGAGAAAAAGTAAGAAATATAACCATTCATTTCTTTATGATTCCAAAACCAGATTTGTTTCTGAGAGATAAAGCAAAGAATAGGCCAGTTCTTTCCTTTATGATTCAAAAACTGGAGTTGAAAGAAAGCTTGAAGAATATATTAGTGTTTTTTTCTTTGTAATATAAAAACTAGAATTCTTTCCAAGAGAAAAAAATAGAAATATGACAGTTCTTTTCTTTGCATTTCAAAAACTAGAGTTGCCTTTGCGAGAAAAAGGAAGAAATACGGCATTACATTTCTTTAAGTTCTTGTATTTTCTTATTCGTTAATTTCAACTTATTATTTCTTACATCCAATAAATTCACGTTAAAAAGCATCAAGAAAATAAAAATTATTGTGTTTAATATTGTAAGCCCTTACTGATTAAAAAAATACAAATTTATTGTAAAAAAAAACTTTAGAAAAATAAATAATTCAAAACGTGGAATTCTTTCCGGGAGAAAAAGCAAAAAGTATGTCCACTCTTTTCTTTATGATTCAAAAACTAGATTTGTTTCTGAGAGAAAAAAAGCAAAGGACAAACCAGTTATTTCCTTTATGATTCAAAAACTATAGTTGAAAGAAAGCATGAAGAATATGTCAGTTTTTTTTCTTTATGATACAAAAACTAAAATTCTTTCAGGGAGAAAAAATAAGAAATACGGCAGTACTTTTCTTTAAATGCTTGTATTTTATTATCCTGGAATTCCAACGTATTATTCCTTACATCAATAAATTTAATGGAAAACCCCCCTCGAATGATTTGTGCGTAGAAATAAATTAATAAGTGAAAGAAAACATGAAGAATATGTCTTTTTTTCTTTTTAATATTAAAACTGGAATTCTTACCCAGAGAAAAAGCAAGAAATATGGCAGTTTTTGTCTTTTGGGATTCAAAAACTAGAGTTGCTCTTGCATGAAAAAGCAAGAAATACGGCAGTACTTTTCTTTAAGTGCTTGTATTTTTTTATTCGTTAATTGAAACTTATTATTCCTAATATCCAAAACATTTCTTGGAAAAAGTTTCTGAAAAATAAAAATGGTTGTCCTTCATATTGTTAGAACTTTCTAAATAAAAAATACAAATTGATTTTTAAAAAAAGAACTGTAGTAAAATAGATAATCCCAAACCTGGAATTCGTTCCGGGAGAAAAAGTAAGAAATATGACAATTCATTTCTTTGATTCCAAAACCAGATTTGTTTCTGAGAGACAAAGCAAAGAATAGGCCAGTTCTTTCCTTTATGATTCAAAAACTGGAGTTGAAAGAAAGCTTGAAGAATATGCCAGCTTTTTTTCTTTATAATACAAAAACTAGAATGCTTTCCGAGAGAAAAGGCAAGAAATATGACGGTTCTTTTCTTTTGTGACTCAAAAACTAGAGTTGCTCGAGCTAGAAAAAGCAAAAAATACGGCGGTACTTTTCATTAAGTGCTTGTATTTTCTTATTCGCTAATTTCAACTTATTATTCCTAATATCCAAAACATTTAATAGAAAAAGCTTCTTGAAAATAAAAATGGAAAAACTGGATAGAAACTGGAATTCTTTCCGGAAGAAAAAGAAGGAAATATGACCATTCTTTTCTTTATGATTCAAAAACCAGATTTGTTTCGGAGAGAAAAATCTAATAATATACCAGTTCTTTCCTTTATGATTCAAAAACTGGAGTTGAAAGAAAACATGAAGAATATGTCAGTTTTTTTCCATTATAATACAAAAAAAAACTTCCCTAGAGAAAAGGCAAGGAATATGACAGTTCTTTTCTTTGTGATTCAAAAACTAGAGTTGCTCCGGTGAGAAAAAGCAAGAAATATGGCAGTAATTTTCTCTAAGAGCTTGTACTTTATTATCCTGGAATTGCAACGCATTATTCCTTACATCCAATAAATTTAATGGAAAATGCCCCTTGAATACTGATTCATGCGTAGAAATAAATTAATGTGAAAGAAAACATGAATAATATGTCAGGTTTTTTTTTTCTTTTTAATATTAAAACTGGAATTCTTACCCAGAGAAAAAGCAAGAAGTATGGCAGTTTTTGTCTTTTGTGATTGAAAAACTAAAATTGCTCCGACGAGAAAAAGCAAGAAATACGGCAGTACTTTTCCTTAAGAGCTTGTATTTTACTATCCTGGAATTGCAACGCATTATTCCTTATATCCAATAAATTTAATGGAAAACACCCCCTCGAATACTGATTCGTGCGTATAAATAAATTAATAAGTTAAAGAAAACATGAAGAATGTGTCAGTTTTTTTTCTTTTTAATATTAAAACCGGAATTTTTTCCCAGAGTAAAAACAAGAAATATGACAGTTATTTTCTTTTGTGATTCAAAAACTAGAGTTGCTCCGGTGAGAAAAAGTAAGAAATATGGCAGTACTTTTCTTTAAGTGCTTTTATTTTACTATCCTGGAATTGCAACCCATTATTCCTTACAACCAATACATTTAATGGAAAACACCCCCTCGAATGCTGATTCGTGCAAAGAAATAAATTAATAAGTGGGATTCTTGTTAGCTATAATAAGCTGACTAAACAAACTTTGTATGTGGGAATTAAATGCATCTGCCAACACGAAATATCTCGGTCCTACTTCGTAACTTGATCAATTACTACGATTTATTGGGCATAGCTGACCAGATCGATACTGATGGAACTTTCCCCAGCACAACAGAATCACAACATTCTTGCGATAACAAATAATTTCCAATATACCATCACCTACTGCTATCTGCTGTTGCAAGAAGCATTCCCATTGCTCTGCCAACTTTTCGTCGCTTCTCAACCAATGAGACCTACGGAATCTGGAATCAATGACCAATCACTCGACTGGATAATGGGTATCCCTTGTAATTAAGGCTGTCATCGTTAATCACATTCCTATTCGCATTGCCCTGTTCTGACGCTTCATTAGGTTTAGAGGATATAAATTGATCCTGGAAAACGCCTACCGCCAAATCGTTCGCCAACGCAACCTTGGGATATTGCGACATGGCGATTTTTTTTTTCTTCTTTCTCCGCTTCATTCCCAAGCTCTTTTATTCTCTTAAGTTTATTCAAGTTAGTGAAGGAATGACCGCATTCGTTCTAAGTTAATGGTCGCTCCGAAACAACTTAAAGTTGTGTTTCTTCAGCGGGACTTGGCGGTTTAATTTGGAGTGTCTTGTACGCTTCGACAACCATTAAACTTTATTGCTCTTTGGCTGGCGAGTAATTTAATGCGCAATCAATTTGAAGCTTGGCGATTGGGTTAATTTATGGGTGGGCATTTCGTTTCTTTTGCCAGTCAACTGTTTTGGGGAAGCAATGAGAGGGGTGCTCGTTTGTGTTTCGTTTGAGAAACATACCATTCAGATGTCATTAGTTATGACAAATCGGGTGACAGCAAGGAACGTTTAATTCGATTAGGTACTGGAAGGAAACATCAGAATGAGTTTATATGAACTTAAACCATTATTTTTTGCATTGCCAAGCTGTTGAATTCCATTTATATAAATGTAGAAGGCAAATGGCAAAAATGTGCAACGTATATGTACTCAATTTTGGTTTCTTAATTACTCTTATAACATGGTAACTGAAACTAATTAATATTAATTATTTTTTGAGTTGCCAAGATGTTGAATTCCATTTATATAAATGCAGACGACATTTAGCAAAAATGTGGAAAGTATAGTTACTGCATTTTGGTTTCTATATTACTCTTATAACATGGCAACATAAACTAGCTAATATTAATTATTTTTTTGATTTACTAGCTGTTGATTCCCATTTATAAAAATGCAGACGAAATTTTGAAAAAAATGTGCAACGCATAGGTACTGAAATTTGGTTTCTTTATTACTCATATAAGAAGGCAACAGAAACTAA
>JAOUZG010017540.1:742817-785973 GCA_026289955.1 Argiope argentata
TCTTTATTACTCTTATAAGAATGCATAGAAACTGCATTTTGGATTCTTCATTACTCTTAGAACATGGCAACAGAAACTAATTAATATTGATTATTTTTTTGAGTCGCCAAGCTGCCAAATTTCATTTATATAAATACAGACGATATATTGAAAAAATAGGAATCGCATAGGTACTGAATTTTGATTTCTTAATTACTCTTATAACATTGCAACAGAAACTAATTAGTTTTAATTACTTTTTGAGTTACAAAGCTGTTGATTTCCATTTATAAGGATGCAAACAATGAATCACTCGTATTTATGTCATGACTGAATAAAAATCATACAGAAGGCGTATTGCGTATTTTTCGTAATAGCGTAAGTAATAGCGTATATTACAACTTAGTGTTTTAACACTTCAGATCAGAGCCTGACTAAAGCAAGGGCATACGGGGCAGTTTTCCCGGGGACCCACATTAAAGCCCCCCCCCCAAATGGAATAATAAGATCATTTTACATTTTCTTCTTCAATAATAAATTTCGTTTCAATTTTACTAAAGTAATGAAGCACAGAAGGACTCCCAAAGAAATTTTTGTCCCGGGCCCTATTTTGGATAAGTCAGGTCCTAATTCAGATATTTCACTTGAATGTTTGATTGTAAATAATTGATATTTAAAATTTTTAATAAAATTTCAATTATAAAATAATAGAATTCCATTTATATAGATTCAGACGACATTTTGCAAAAATGTGCAACATATACGTACTGCATTTTGGTTTCTTTATTCTTCTAACATGGCAACAGAAATTAACTAATATTAACTATTTTTTGAGTTACCAAGCTGTTGAATTCCATTTATATAAATGCAGACGACATTTTGCAAAAATGTGCAGCTCATAAGTACTGCATTTTGGTTTATTTATTACTGTAATAACATGCAAACAGATACTAATTATTGTTTGAGTTGCCAAGCTTTTGATTTCCATTTATACAAATGCAGACGACATTTTTCAAAAATGTGAAAAATCGATATTTAAAATTTTTAATAAAATTTCAATTATAAAATAATATAATTGCATTTAAAATTTTCACTCTAACGTCGAAATGTATTTTAGCATAGAAATAACTTCAAACTATTTTAAAATTAATGAAACAAAACCTTCAAAAACTATTCCCACTCAATGATATATTTATATATTAAGGTCACAATTTAATGTTTCTGCTTCTTTTCAGAAGCATACTTACTACTTTTTTTTCTACAGTAATTTTCTTTGTTTCATTAAGTAATTGAGCTAAAAATCTTTTAAAGCATTTTATGTATTCACCATTTCGCTGTTATAATAAAAAGTAATTTTTAAAAATAATATGGAATCAGACTAATAATTTTTTTTAGATTTTTCAATAATAAAAGGATTTAAAATGGTTTTATTTCGTCACAATTTGGCATTGTAATTTTTTTAAAAAATTTTTTGGCTACGTGGGTAGCAAATTCTTTAGTTGTTAATATTTTAAGTTTAAATCTAATGGTGCCGAATAAGTTGTTTATGCTCTACAACTTTATTGATAGATTATAATTAAAAATGATTTGATAAAGATTATATTAAAATAGACTGATCAATTTTTAAATTTTTCATGAGAAGATTTTAAAACTAATTCGGCTCATAATGATAAATCGAATTATTTTTATAATCACTCTTATGCTTTTTAAAAATTCAAGAAAGACTACAACCAATTCTTCAATTTTAAATACTTCACATTTATCTTTAATGTTAATTCAAGAAGAATGCTGTCGAAAGAAAGGTTTATCTTCTCCAGTCTTATTGATAAATCATAATTGAAAGGAAAATCATAAAAATATTAAAATAGACTAATGAATTTTTTTAAACCTGATAAGATTATTCGAAATAGTTTATAATTCACTGTAGGTTTTTTTAAAAAATGTTCAGCAAAGAATACTACCAATTAGTTATTTGGTAATATTTCACATTTTTTTCGACGTCGATTCAAGTTGAATGCTGTCGAATAAATCGTTTATCCCTTTCAACCTTATTGTTAAATTATAATTAAAAGTGATTTTATAAAAATATAAAAATAGACTAATCAATTTTTTTGAAAAAAATCCCGATAAGATAATTCACAATAGTTTGATATTTACTGCAATGATTTTTAAACTTTCAGGAAAAACTAGAACTAATTCTTTAATTGTTAAAACTTCGTATTTTCCTTTAATTGGTAAAACTTCATATGCCGATTCAAGCCGAATTCTCTCAAATAATTCATTTATTATCTTCAACATTATTAATAGATTATAATTAAAAGGGATTTTATAAAAATAAAACACTAATAAAATTCAAAAAGGTTTCCTGATAAAATTATTCGAAATAGTTTAAAATTCACTATAGTGTTTTTAAACTTTTAGCAAAGACTAGATCCACTTCGTTATTTGGTGATATTTTACATTTTGCTTTGATGTAAATTCAAGTCGAATAATGTCGAATAAATCGTTTATTCCCTTCAACCTTATATATAGATTGTAATTAAAAGTTATTTTATAAATATATTATTAAAATAGACTAATTATTTTTTAAAATCTTGATTTGATGATTTGAAATAGTTTAATATTTATTGTAATGTTTTTTTAAAACTTTAAGCAAAGACTACAACCAATTCCTTATTTCATAAAGTTTACTACAACGAATTCCTTATTTGATAAAATTCACATTTTGCTGTAATGTCGATTCAAGTCGAACAGTCACAAAAAATCGTTTTTTCTCTTCAACCTTATTGGTGTATTATAATTAAAAATGATTTGTTAAAAATAATATCAAAACAGATAAATATATTTTTGAATTTTTCATAAGATTAGAAAACTTATCTGATTCCTGATAAAAAAATAATTATAATTACTTTTATATTTTCTATTGTGTTTTTTAAACTTTGATGAAAGACTGTGACCAATTCATTAATATTTACGTTTTACTTTGATGTCAACTCAAGTCGAATGATGTCGAATAAATCCTTTATCCTCTTCAATCTTATTGATAGAAATGCGAATAAATGGCCGTTTCCATGGCAAGAGGAAGTAATTTTGATTAATCTGGATTGATGAAATTGATTTCCTGGCTCAAGGCTGAACACGGATTGGCAGATAAGAACTTTGAAAGTTCGAATCATTGTCGTTTGAGGAATTATGTTTGGCACCATTATTAGACCTGACTGACACAGATAATATTTTACTTAATAATCAATTTATTCAGATTTCGCTGAAAATTCGAAATTTCAGGATATGAAACCAAAGTTAAATACTCTAATTTGTCTTATCATTCATTTTATTTTATCCAATTCGAGCAAGATATCTTTATAATTTTTATGGATGGTTTATAATGTTGATCAACAAACGAGCAAACCGTTGACAGATTTGGTCCCGAATCTTTGAAACTATATTTCATACTGAAATAATTTAACCCTTCGCTGCATAACTTAATGAAGCGTTAAAAAGTTGTTTCACGTTGGAAAAAGGAAATAGTTTTTTTTTAATAATCAATAAGACATATGAAGAGAAAAATAATGAAAGTTTTATGTTTTGGGTTGGTTTTTACACTACCATATACGGTCTAGTATGCACTGGGACAAAATCCATAACAGTTGAATGATGGAAAAAATATTATCCGTTCAGAATGACTGTATAGACTATATTGACTCCATGAAAATAACTTTTTGTCAAAAAGTACTTACGTTTTATTCTATTATCGTTTTTTTGAAAATGAATCATTCGCACTTCAATTCTTCTTTTTCCTCCACTAGCACAAAAGAAGGGTTATTTCGAAAGGTCATAAAATCCTAGACATTTTTTTTTACATTTTGTTATTACTAAATACATGTTTGATGGATTAAAATAGTTTGAATTGTTTTATAACACTTGATTTGGAAATAAAATTGAATCAAAACTTCAATACCATTTATGGACCCATAATCGGTAAAGGTTAAGTTTATCTATTTTTTTATATTTTATAGTTTTTGAATATTCGGTGAAAAATTTCCTCTGAATGAAAAGTGCTCAAAATTTGTTAGAAATCTGTAAATTACGTTTGAATTTATAGACCAAATTTCATTCATTATGTTTGAGTAATATTTGGATTATCATATTCGCATACATACATATAAAAATCAAAAATAGTAATTTTCAGATTTAAGAACGTTTGAAATGCAAAGATTCGGTAAAATCTTGAATTCCATTTTTTTTAGGATTTCACTAACTTTCCTTTGCAAAGATCTTATGAGGGTGGCTAAAAATATTTGTAAATCATTTTTTTTTACTTTATTATCATGTCAGAACATGAAGTTGTATTTGGGATGAGGTGTTTGTAGTCAACAAAATTCCGTAAGCAATAAATAAAAATTTCATTATCTGCACGAGCATCTCAAGAAATCAGCTTTTAATAACGTGTTTCGATCGCATTTACAAAAGCTCTGATGACGAAAAATAAGTTTATGACTACAGCAAATGAAACCTAGATCATTGTCATTTTGAGCACGTGGTTAAATGAAATGAAATAAATTGGAAATGTGATGGATTTTTTTTTAATAATAAATGCGAGACAAAGTTTTCTTTTGATCGTTTGCAATACTAAAGTGATTCAATCAAGGAAAAGATTAAAATGGATAAAAATATAATTTAACTCGCACGAGCACGTGGTGTTTGGCCGTTCAAGAAATTGTATTATGACATGACACATTGAAATATCCATAGCAGATTTCATTTTAATCTTATTTTATTAGTATACATTTTTGTTATTTTCCCATTAATGGCAAGTAAAAATTATTTGATGGCCCACCATTACCACACTAAACATTTCTTCAGAAAAAAATGGCATATTCAACCATAAAGGTCCATCACTCCTGTATTAGATGGCCTTTTTTTCTATTTCTCGATATTTTAATCAACAACACTGCTAAAGCTAAGTTTATATTATACTATTAATTGCATAGTTAAATGAAATCTCAGGAAAATTATTAAATATTAAAATTTGATCATTTCATCTTCACCAAAAAAAGACAATAATGAATCATTGTTTATTAATAAGGAATTAATAAATATTTTCTTCATATCTTGTGATTTTCTTTTTACTCATAATAAACAATCTCAGCCTATCCACACTATTCTACATGGATTTCTCATTATTTTCTCTTGAATTATTTAGGAGAATAGTATGTTTTCGGCCAAATTTCCATTTTATGTAAATGGGAAAAATAACGTAAATTTATTATTACCAAGACTGGAGGTGGTATTGTCATTATCTCTCCGGTTGTTTTCGTAAACATATTGTAAATTAGGGATAGGGATTTAAAAAAATCAGTGGAGAGATTAATGTTTACGTTAAAGTACCACAAATAGGCAACACTCTTAATTTAAAATAAATATCATAGATTGATATTTATTTTTAGAAAATGATGAAGCTTTAAATTTAGATGCAGATGAGAGAATATCTAATCGTGGAGGGAATCATTTTTAATAATTTAAAATGTACTGATAATTAGAAAATTCATAATGAAGAATTCGGCGTTACATATCTATTCTGACAATTATTTTGTGATATTTTTTGTTTTTGTTTTTTTCAGAAATAATTGTTTATCTATATTAATAAAAATGTAACTCGAAATGCGTTGCTAAGCGCAAAACTAGAGAACGGATCGACCGATTCGGATAATTTTTATTTTAATATTTTCGTTAAGACACGAGGATGGTTCTTATGGAGAGAAAAAATAAAAAAAGGTGAGGAAAATAGTTAAAACGACACTTTTCTTACTTTTCCGCCAAAAATCTTCATTTCCTTCCCCCACACCGAGTAAGATAGCAAGAAGTAATAAATTATGATTTGTTTAGAAAAAAATGCGCGAAGTCAGTTGGTTTTCATTTATAGATAACGGGATGTTTAAAAAAGAGAGAAAATAGTTGCTTTTATTATTAGACGGTATGAATATTTAATCTATGCCTGCTCAAAATAAAGTCTGAGCAGGGAAGAAAAAAAAGTTTGTAGAAAGAAAAGTAGTGAAAAAAAAAGGATAGAAAAAAAAGAAAAGAAGTGTGTGTGTGTGTCACCTTTATTTCCTCTGTGCGTGGCATTTTCCAAGCTGTTTTTAAATTTCCGCATCTCTTGAAAACCAATTGTGTCTTTATTTGCTTAGTGTGTTTACATTTGTGAAAATTAGAATCTCCTTATTCCATAAAAACGTAGAATTTTACACCTTTCCCTCCACCATTTAAGTAAAATATCAATTCCGGGACAATCATTGCTCGGATAAAAAGTGAAAGATGAGTAGTACAGTGAACAGATCATCTGAAGAAAATAATACTCTAAATGAATTATATGATTATCAAAATGTGTTTGGTTTAAAAATATTTTGATAAAAAACCTGTTATGAGACACAGCGACATAAAATATTATATGAAAATTTTATCGAGCATTAATACTGGCGAACCGATTGGTCGCCAAAGGCGGCTAGTGAATAATATAATTTAATAAATTGTAGTTTTAGGAATTCCTTTTTTTTCTCAAAATATATGAAAGTATCAAAATATATATAGAAAAAATAACATTAATTAGACGCTTCTTTAAAAGTCATTAAAATAGAATTATTCTTATTTGTTCAAGTATTTTGCTAAATAAGTTGAAATGTATAAATGAAATAAATTTACGACAAGATAAAATTATGTACTGTATTTTAAAAATAGATTGGAGAGATGGAAAAAGGTGTTTTTTAGGGTTTTTTTTCCTATAATGTTTTATTAATTAATACAAATTATGATGATATTTTTTAAAAAATATATTTGACTTTTTCCTTCTTTTTATGTAATTTTCGTTTGAGTTTATTTTTAAAAAATGATTAGAATAATGAAAAGTCAAGCAACTAATTATTTTCCTTCGGAAACCATTCGGTTTACCGTAACACAATTTTACAAATTATGGTTACAAACTTTGTTTTTATCTAAACTTTTATTTTTTTACAGAATTTCTTATGCAAATTCTCTTTAATTTCGATTTCACTGGATATTGCTGTTGAAAAATCAGAATTCAGAAAGCAATTCTTGAAGCTTTATATTAGGAATACCCTCTAAATTTCGAATAAAAATATAAGAAACGAGATTTATTTTCAATGTATATGATTGATGGAACAAATCATACTTTTCATACTTTTCTCGTACTTTTCATTTGTCTTTAAAATCTAAGCCAAACAAATATCTTCAGACTCAAATATTAATCGTTGCATAGACAGAAGTGACCGTGACATGACCTGCATTTACAAGGTATTAGAAGTAAATTTTGCCCTTTAATATATGCAGAGATTTCCATGAGATTGATTATCGTTTGAAACACAAAAATTGATCATTTTCTGATTGTCTTTTAATAAATTGATGTCTGCATAGCTTATCTCAAATATATGGTAGTGAAGTTTTTTTAAGTTCAATAATCAATTAGCAAATCTAAAAATAAGTTACAGGCTTATCTTTAAAAGGTTATCTTTTTTAATTACCTTACTAGCCAAATTAAAAGTATTAAAATGCATTTTCTTTGCTTAATAATGGTATCGTAGACACACATAAATAAATAATATATTATTCATCTCTTAAACTTAAATGTAACAGAGAATTAAAAATTTTATCATATCCTAGACTTATACAAAAATTTTGATTCTAATTTTGAAATTAATTGATTACAAGTGATGCATTTTCTTAAAATTATTCTTTACGAAACCTTTACAAAAATAAATGCTTCATATTTTTGATTTCGATTTTTTTTCAACGTTGAATTATCTGGATGGTTTTTTTCTTTTCAATTTTAACTACAAAAACTGAGACCATATATAATTCACTGACTTTAAAGGAGAGAATTGGAATCTATATTGAAGTCAAAAAGCATTTTATAAAATTTAAATCAATTATATAAACGAACTTCTATCAAAACAATGTATTTGCAACCGTATGGAAATATTAAGTAGTTAATTATCTTATAACTTTAAATGAGCAATTTTTGTGTGTATATATATTTATGAATTTAAAAAGTGTATTTCAAAACCAGTTCTAGCACTTTGGGCCCTGTTTTAAATTTAGATAAATTTTTGTTTTTTAAGTTCCTCTGTGTAGATGTCTTTTCTGAATGAAAAAAACTCCACGAATTTACACAAACACGAAAAAAAGAAAAAATTTTGTAACCAACTATTAGAACCAATTTCTATTTGCTCTCAATCTAACAATGCCATATAGAACTATCTCGCAAATTTTTGTGGTACTTGTATTGTGTTAAGGGGTGATTTTAACATGGTAAACCAGAGTTCGTATTCGAAAACATAAATTATGATAGAAAAACTGTAAAATTAATTCTGTAACATATCAGATTGTTTTGAATAATATTTTAAACTATTTGCGTTCATTTTTTATTTAAATGAGGAGTTGATACATAAGTAAGATTGAAAATATTCATATGTAATCCGTATGCAATTCTTGTCTAAATAATTAATGAGAAAAACCTCGATTTTACAAAAACCAAAAAAAAATCTTGCCGTTTGACGCTTGGTATCCCAATTACTAATAATATAAAATAGAAAATGTGTTGTTTTGAGAACGATTTAAGTATAAAATTTAATAAAACAATAAGATACTTTTTTGTGAAATAACACAACAAAATATTTTCAACTTCATTTTAAATTAGTCAGTAATTTTACGGAGAAAAAGATAAAAACAATAAAATAAGACTTAAAAATAAGTTGCAAGAAAATTATCTGCATTAAATACATATTTTCATAATATTTACGATTCCATCGAATGAATGAAAATTCAAAAATATTTAATCTGTTTATAAAAGTTGTTACAATGTTCAATACGTTTCAGATTATTTAACGATAAAAAGTGAAAAATACAATATTTAAATTATATGCATATCTAGTCGTTATTTCATTTACAAAATTTATTCCAAGTAGACAAAAATTTTCAAATGTATCTAAATTAAAAATCAATTTAACATTTTCTCAAAGGTACAAAAACATAGATTTAATATTTTTTCCAGGACATTAGAGAAGAATAGAAACCTCTTTTATTCAAATTTGTAAATACACAGAAGCCCTAAACTAATTTTCCTAGCTGATTTATTTGAATTACGACGAAAAATATAATCTGGGAAATAACATAGGAATAGAATGTTTTTCTTCAAAGATAACTTTAATGTCACTAAATTATTCATATCTATTTCCGCATTTTTCCTCTGTACAAATACATAAAGTAGAGTTTCTGGAATATTAAAATTGATCGGAACAAATATTAAGCAAATTAAATTAAAACTACATTTCTTTCTTTTGAGAATGTTTAGATCAATTCGGAAATATTCCAGAAAACCAAAGTAATCATCATTTTTCTTTATTGTATTAAAGAAAAATAAATATGTAAGGAAAGGGTTTTCAAGTTTTATTACTTAAATTCTTTCTATCTGAAAAGTGAAACGGACTTTCTACATCAGTAATAAGTATTTATGTCATCCTATTTTGTATATTGAGGATCTTTATCACAATATTTTTCAGTCCATTTATTATTTAAATTCAAACATTTTCTTAAAAGGATTTATTTTAGGTTTAAAAATATCTATCTTTAAATATTGGTCAATTTCCCTGCATGGCAAATACGCAAATACAGTCAGTTTATTTTTCAAATATTATAAGGGAAAATTAGGAATTTTTTTTTATAATTTTTTTTTGAAATATAGAAATATTATTTTTAGAAACATTATTTTTCTAAAATATAAGGGCTATTATAAATTAGTACTTTTATCATTTACAATAAGTAATTTATTTGTATATTCGTAGAAAAAAATGGTTTTTAGTTAAAAATAGTTAAATTGCTTTTCTGAAACTTCAGAAATACTCATTGGAAATAAAAATATAAATCGTTATCAATAAACATTTCATATCGTTAAAAATAAAAATTATGACGCAATTGTGATCGATAATATCGTTCTGTCATCGTAATCGTTTTTTATAAAATATTAAACAAACTATCTTGTCAAGTATCGTTTGATATAAAAAGAAATAAACAAGTATTTCAACCATGTGCTAATTTGAACAAATTATTCATAAATAATAATGCAAGAAAGACTTTGCGAATGAAAAGAAGAAGAATCCAAATTCTTTTCTTGTAAATTCATATCTTGAAGTTATTTCTATTACTATCCCATTTTATTTATATATTTTTATAAATTTATAATTTATCTTTTTTACTAATCAAAGCTTTGAACGTTTTTGATAATGTACTTTATTACGATTATTTTTTAGCTATAACATGACTTGAGTTTCAAAATGTGATTCACACTGCTTGGGAAATATAGATCTCATTCTTATAGACAAAAACGGAATATCTTTTAACATTGACTATTCAAATAGACTGTAGCGCCACCTCTTGTAACGTTTGGAACTAATATGTATTACGTCATTGCTATATAGCTTAAAAAGCTCGTGCATCAAAACTATCATGATAACATTGTAGACAATAAGCTACTTTTTTGTTTCGTTTTTGAAAGATTTAAAATTCAAGAATACATAAATTGCTACCTATATTTAATATTCCCGCTCAATAATTTTGAAATATTTTATCGATTTATTTTGCATTCTCAAATAAATAATTTTTTACTACAAATATGAAAGGTAAATTATGAATATAATATGATACTATAAAATATATAATCACATTTGTGTATATATCTGAAATTTGAAAGATTTTTTAAAACTTTTTAAGCATTTAATAAAATGTTATTTTAGTCTTTAATTAAGTTACATTTATTATTTTTTTCAAACCTTTCTTTCAGATCCCGTTTTTTAACCCTACATAATAACTTTTATTCATTAAATCAATATCCTATTAACTATCAACGTATTTTTTTAATAGTTTTATTTTAATTAATCTGTATTAATGAGTATTGATCTGTATTAATGAATTTATTATTAAATGAGCTAAAAAGGAATATGTTATAAAAAAAAATACGACGCCCAGTTTTTCTAACAACCTTGAAAGTAAGTTACATTTTTTTAAAATTACTTCTGTAGCATTACACACCAATCAGCACTCAATTTAAATTATAATAAAGAATTATGGGAAAAAAATCAAAGCACTAATGAAAATGACTTAAGCATTTAAAATGACATAATACCCATTTTACTGAAGATAAAAGCTAATATTTTGAAAATAACGTATACTATGTTTGTTTGAGATTTTTCCCCCTTGTTATAATGTTCGATTAAAAGTACTTTTCGGAAACCAATTTAAAAAGCGATGAGAAAAATATCTATGCTCAAGATGAAATAAAATATTCAATATATATATATATATATATATATATATATATATATATATATAAATTCTTTCTTATTAAGTAATATCATTAAGGGTAAATTAAAAGGGCATAACTATCACATCGAAAAACAACATTTATACATACTTTATGTTAAAGCGAAACATAAATTCGATATTCTATAAATAACTTATTCCAAAGTTACTTAATTCTAGAATATAAATAATAAAAATTTAATTCTATTCAATCATTTGAAAATATCCTATATAATACTCAGCCAGAATCTTCACAAATAGAACATTTTATTTCCTCTTCTTTCAAGGCTTCTTTATTCTCCAAATATTTTGACTTTCGGTATCATGCTGCTGGTTCTAAAATAAATTACACAGAAAAGAAATAGATATAAAATAACAAATATCAGCAAAAAACACACACCCTCGGATATAGAATAAGCGATATTAACATAACAAATAGCATTCAAAATGCTTAGTATTACGCTTGTAATGTCTCGTCAAAACGCATAGAACTAGGCGTAAAATGAACAATATGTCGTCAATGATTTTTTTTGTAGTTCCGAGGTGGCGCTGCAATCGCTTAGCAAACTTCTAAGGAAAACGTGTGCTTGCTTCTCTGTCGGTTGATTTTTGATAAAATATTTTACTGATGAAGGATTTTGATTGAAATATTTTGGCCAATAGTTAAATCGGATAAGTTTCACTATTTTATGTGGGAATAAAAAAATCCCAGCTTTACAGAAATTGCTGTGATTTTTTTTAATCCTTAAAATTAATTACTAAATTATTCAGATATTTAACATTTTAAAAATGGTAATTACTGCTTAAAATGCGATTTTTTGTTAAGTCAATCATCATATAGAAATAGATTAACGGTTGTTTTCAAATGTTCTTCAAACAATTAATGACTATATATATTTATATATATTAATGAAACATATATTAATAAACATGTCACATATTCATTAAATTATTGATACTTTTATAAATATATTAATATTATATTTATTAAAATATTAATATAAAAACATATCTATTAATTCCATTAAAATTACTCTCAACTAATTTTTACCATAAAGGTTAATTTTTTGGAAAAAAACGAAAAATATATCTTTGCAGTGAATATTTGCAAATTTTATTTCTTGAGATTTACTTAAAATTAAAGATGACTGCTTGAAAAAAAAGTATTATTCCAAGGAACTCAACCAACTCTTTTGTTTAGAATTCATTATTTATTTATGAAAGTCGACTTGATATTAATGAAAGTATCAGACGATAATTTCGTTTGTTAGCAAATAATTATTTATAATTCATAAAATTATTAAATTTAAACTAAATAATTGTTTATATATTTCATTAAATTCTTTAAAATCTGTCCGACAGCTTTTGTAGAGTACAACGTGGAATAGTTATATTCTTTAATACTTAATATATTCTTTATATGTCATGAAATGAGAAAATGAACTTCTTTTTATGCATTTAAATACAAACAAGGACTATCTTGTAAATTTCCGGATATATGTCTGCAAGAAAATTTCAAGGGAAATTAACTCTGTATTACCCCACTCAAATCCAAGAATTTTAAAGTTGTTTAGGAAATAAATAGAATTTCCTCGCATATACTTTGGAAGTGTATAAAATAATGAAATTCATGAAATCTGTAGCGTCAGCCTTATAACCTAAATTATATCCTTCGGGCTGAAGGGTCCCTTTTGCTCGAACGGTATATCGCTCGGCTACTGGCTCAAACGTCGCAGGTTCGTACCGCGACCTTCACTAGCTACATTGGTAGTAGCCGAGTATCATATCGATCAAGCAAAAGGGACCCTTCAGCTCGAAGGATATTATTTAGCTTATAAGGCTGACGCTACAAATCTTAATCAGGGAAAATACTTAATATACAATATATACATATAATATTGGAACATAATGTGATAGATGTTCAACTTCTATGGTTTAACATTGTTATTTATAATTATTTTAACATCATTAATTGATCCGCTTAAAACATAATCATTCCTTTTAATTGTTTAAATTCAATTTTACTTAGCTTTAAATAAAAATTCTCCATTTTTTGGTCTTATTTAATTTTTAAGAGAAATTAGTTTTGATTCCTTTCTAAATTTTTAAAAAAAATCTTTATTCGCTTTCTTAAACAATTAAGTTCAGACATAAAATAACTTTATCTTAAACAAACACTTTCTCGTTGATTAACGAAAATGGCGAATTCTAATCATAAGCTTTTGATACAAAACCTTAAGTTCATATGTTTAGAAATGTACGCTCAATATCCTGGTTTAGTTTTAAGTTATGCGTAATCAAATTATTTGATAATTAAATATTGCTGATACAAGAAGTTGAATTGGTTTATTTGAACAGGATTGAATATTTTTTTTTATTTACGACTTTCACAGCTTTCTCTTTGGTTTTAGAATATTAATTAAAATTATTTCTAAAGTTTTTACTGAAAATAGTATCCGAATATGTCCATGGATTTACAAAAACAATACACAAGCATTTTTAATGTACCAAAAGCTAATACTTATTTGAAAAGTCACTATTAGAATAATATAAAAATACACTCATAGCCTTTAGTTTTTGAAAAAAGAACAGCGTTCTTATGAAAATTTAACGTTTTCAATTTTAGAAAAAAACCCAGAGTAAGTTAAAAAAATAATAGAAATTTTTAAATTTTACTTCAGCTATATTAGTGAAAATAATATGAATTGAAACAGGCTACAAAAAAAAAGAAATCATAAACAAAAATTTAGGATTAATGTTGTTTTTATCAAAATCTGTCTATGCTTTGAAATTACAGCGTTTGCAAAATAATCCTAAATAAATCTATCTTAAAAATCACCGTCTCAAAGTTTTCACATTCGTGTATACCAAATATCACAACATTTCATTGAATTGATTTTGTGGTATCATGTTTTCTATGAATCAATAAAATATTCATTCGTTTAGACATTGTACTTGTAAAAGCATTCTTCGAAATACGCTAGACGAAATAATGGTTTTTATGCTATTTTAACATATATGTTGAAAGGGTACTTACATATTATACCGTCCTAGTTCATCGCCAAATTTGAAGTCATCGCCAATGAGTTGCTGAGCCGCCAATTATGGAAATCTGACAATGATGTATTCTGTTGATGAAATTTAATCATGAAATAATGAAATTTAAATCCGTCGCCAAATATTTACTAAACTGTTAGCAATTGTTGGAGAAGACGGTATAATACATAAGTATTGCCAAAAGTACAACGGAGTTGGTAGAGAATTAATATAAACATGCTAAATATTATTTTGGAGAATTTAAAATCCAAAAAATCGCTTATTTTCTTTTAAAAATACAATATTTCGTATTACATTTTTATTTGCTGTTTATTATTGAAACTACTATATCAATTATTTAATATTACATGCGTTTAAAAACAAATACATGTAATAAATGTACAATGTAAATATATTTCTTGTCTCTTAGAATTAAGTTTGAATTTAGATAATAACTCCAAGGCATATATAAGGATTTCAAATTATTAAAAATATTCAAATTGTTTGGAAAAATCATCTTTACAGCTTTTTAGGATACCTTCAGGTCACTGTATTCCATTTCTTAAATGGTACATTTATTTTTAAACTAAATATGCTATTTTAACATGTATGCCAAAAATAAGCATACTACGGCAGAGTTGGTAGAGAGTTAATATAAGAATATCAAATATTATTGTATAGAATTTGTACGGTAAAAAAAAAGAAATCGCTTATTTTCGCTTAAAAATACAATTTTTCAGATTAAATTTTTGTTTGTTGTGTATTATTGAAACTACTATATATCTTATTTTATATTACACTAGCCGCCTTTGGCGACCAGTCGGTTCGCCAATATTAATGCCGACTAAAGGGTTAAATCATTTTTATATATAACTTGGTCTCATAATAAATTTTTCAGCAAAATGTTTTTAAGCTTCAAATTTCGATAGTCATATAACTCACTTATACTATTATGTAGGCCTTAAACAGTCCTATCTTTGAAGTCCGCATCTCTCTCTGATTTTCTATCAATGCACTTAAAATTCACTTTTAAATTAAATTGAAAATGATGAAACTTCAATTAATACAACGATCTCTTTACTCAATCTAAGCATGTCTTTAAATATAACTAAGAACTGAAAGCAGAATAGTCCAATATTGAATATTTATGCTCAATACAGAAATTGAAACATTATAATTTTTTTTATAATTTATAAGATCCCAAGGAATTATTCAGCAAAAATTTCACAGGTTAATTGAAACCTTCAGTTTTTAATTTTATATGTATATAAATGCTCTCAATAATATTTTTTTAGGTTTATAAATATATTTCAAAAAATTATGGTTTAAATTCCTTTGGTCTTATAGATTCATATTCTGTAAAATATTCTTAATATTTCAACTTCTAAATAAATAAATAAGCATTTCTATCTTCTTCAAATCTGGCTGATTTATTCAGTTCTGAGTATTGCAAGTTTAGAACAATCATCATTATCATAATCTAGACCAATTATTCTAGAGTAACCTTGATTGGCTTCTTTGAGATCTTGATAAAGTGATCTAAAATCGCCAGTTTTTACCGTAATAGCTATATTGAAATTTTCATAGATCGATCAGCTTTGATGATTGATTTAGTTGATTGGATTTTATTTAAGGACTTATTTAATTAAGAACTTTTGTCTCAAGAATTTATTATTATTTAAGGACTTATTGTCTCAAGAATATTTTGTTAAATATGATTTACAAAGCAGATGATGCATGTAAAAATTTAATTTATCAGCATTTTTTCCCTAAATCTATAATTATATACCACTTGGACCAATTGCTAAGAGATTATTTATATCTCTCCCCAAAAAATAAAGAAATTAGATGCTGGGCTCCGATTACAGAAGATGCCTCGTAGATGTTAAGCCATATTTGCCTTAAATAAAATTGTTTAATTGGATTAGTAATATGTCTATAGTAAAATATCATAGAAAACGTTTCCATCCATTTATTTTCCAAAATGATCATGTTTCATATTTATTTCATTTTATACAGACACGTGCCGAAAATGACATTTTTATATGTTTAATTTGGAATAACATTTGATTTATTTTTTCTCGTGAGAGAACATGGTATTGTTTTGGTAAAAAGTTTTGATGTCTCTGAAATATGCGGGTAAAAATAGTTTTATATGCTTTTACAAATTTTGCATTAATAATTATTACGTATGCTTGTTTGAAAGAAGATGCGTTTTTAATTAGCCTGATTCATTAAAATGCGGAGAAAAATTACAATCACGAAGGTGAATTCTTTGATTTGTACAAAATATATTCTTCACTTTGATTTTTATTCTTCGTTTCTTTGAAATGACGTCATTTTAAAAGTTCGTTTAAGATTTCTTGCTTTTAAATAATTAATCTCCCTCTGAGAAGATTATCGTTTGGTGCTTTTCTAAAATTTATTTTTCAGTTTTAACTGTCGCACTTTTGTAATATATTTTCATTTTGTATTTTTATTTATTTTAATTCTTTAATTGAATTATTAAATTTGATATTGCAAACGATTTTTACTTGCATTTATTGTTTAAAAATATCACATTTCCTATTTAATTCATTTCATATAATCACGTGATGAAAATTGTATTTTTCTGTTTTAATTTTGGTAGTAATAAACTTTTTTTTAAATCAGAACTTCTGAAAATGTGATGGCAACATTTTATTAAAAGCTGATATTCGAGAAGATCCTCGAGAAGATAAAATTTTATTATTATTTTTATTTTAAGTGAAATAAATTGTTGAAAAAAACGATTAAATTAAATGTTTAAAAATTCATTAAAAATAGAGTTTTAATTCGCAGGTCAAACATTAGTATCATTGAAAAGCTAATTTTTTGCGCTTTAACTTGATGAAAAAATCAATTTTGTGCTGTAATATTTTCGGAAGTTATAGCGAAAAAACGTTAAAATCTCGCTTATTTTTTAATTAATTAAAATTTTAATTAAAAATTCAAAAAAGGACTCCGAGGTGCACATTCCCGGCCCCCAAGGTATACATGTACCAAATTTGGTAGCTGTAAGTCGAACGGTCTGGCCTGTACATCGCCAACACACACACACACACATTGTGCTTTATTATAAGTAAAGATAAAGATAAAGATGATGTAACCCTCAATGGGTCCGTGTGACTTTCAGCTCACATTTTAATTTATCGACATTTACACAAAATAATTATTGATTTTTTCACGAGATGGCGCACAAATCTTAACTCTATGACGTTACAAACACAACCAATACTAGTGTTCATGACAAATTACTAGGCTTGTCAACCCGAAATAGCAAAGTAATTACTGTGCAAACTATTGGCAGTAAAACTACGCGAAACTATTTGATCCAATTGAAGTTATTTGTGCTTTTGTCAGTGATTACCAAAACTATGTTTATGGATGCATGTACATTTATGTCTTACACCAAATGCAAATTGTTTGATGGACTTTCACATATGAGCTATTATACGAAGAAGAGCACATTTTATAGGCCTGTGTGACTTGAAAGTTACATAATGATTATAACTCAATAAAATTGTTTAAACACAAAATTTTGTTTTCATTTGCATATATAGGTTTATAATTTCTGATTTTTCGTTCCCACAATTTTTGGGGGAGTTAAAACAAAGAATCGGCTCACAGAGGGTTAAAAATGAACACGTGAAATAAATGTACAAATACATGTGATTATATTACACGTCAACTTTATAATTTACGTAGTTTAGATTGAGATAATGACTCCCAGGCAGAGGTAATAATTTCAAATCATTAAAACTAACCGAAAGTTTCTGAAAAAATCATCTTTACAGCTTTGTAGGATACCTTCAGGCCACTTTATTCCCTTTCTTAATAGTTGCATCTCTTTTATAACTAAATACGCTATTTTAACATATATGCCAAAAATAATCATGCTACGGCCAAGTAGATAGCTAATATAAACATATCAAATATTATTTTGGAGAATTTTAATGGAAACACTAAAGAAATCGTTTATTTTCGCTTAAAAATACAATTTTTCCGATAGCATTTGTATTTGTTGTGTATTATTGAAATTACTAAATTATTTTATATTACATGCGTTAAAACAATTACACGTAATAAATGAACAAATGTAAAGATATTACATGTCTCTTAGAATTCACTAAGTTTGAATTTAGATAATGACTCCCAGGCATAGGTAATGATTTCAAATCATCATAAATAATCAATATTTTCTAGAAATTCGTTTTTATAACATTGTAGGATACCTTCAGGTCACTCTATTCCCTTTCTTAAATGGTACATTTCTTTTTAAACTAAATAGAAATTTCTGAAATGCAATTTTTGTTGGCATAAATTAATCAAACAGACGAATCTCAAACACCACAAACTTTGGACACCAACGCAAAAGATCGTATCTCTGAAAGTGCTCGCACAATCCCCAGCTTTCATTCTGAATTGTGTTTATTCAAATTCCTTTATAATTTAATATCGTTAATTGTGGAACATAAATTGGTAGTTAGAACACAACTCTACAGTTTTTATCAACGGATTTCTCCCTCTTCTCTCCAGTTTTAGAAATTAAATTAAAATTATTTCTGATTCCTTTCTGAATGCTCAACTTCACCCCGTTCCATTTCTTAAACGGCGCAGTTCTTCTGAGACTGAACAGGAATTTTCTGAAGCACAGTTTGCGTTGTGCATAAATTAATCAAAACGGAGCATTGCTAATCACGATAAGCTCTTAATATAAATGGAAAAGATCATATCTCTGGGAAAGATGTGCGCTCTGTTGCTGCTGCTGCTGTACTTTTCCGAAATTGTCGGAAGGGAACTGCATGGATTTTGTAATCTCATGTCTCTAATAACAAATGACATTTGAAGTGCTCTTAACTTTGGCTTGGCGATCTTGGCACAATTAATTGGGCTTGTCTTAACTGGAAGATTTAATTAAAAGCAGAGGAGACGGGAAACAAGAACTAATTACTTAAAATCCAGAGAGGGCGAATGCGTTTTGGTCACAAGTCTGTCTTGAAGGTCGGGATGACAGTGCAGGCGATGGAATAAGGCATCTCGTTAGGGTGTTTTAGTTAAAGAAAATGGCATCAAGGATTGGTGACGAATATGAATATGCATTTCATTACCGAGGTTCTTATCCTCCGATATGTCTGAAGAGACATTTTTCCTTTTGTGTTTGAATAATACTTCGGAATAATTCAGGTGCTTTGTCCCATTCCACTTAAGGAAGTAGTGGAACTGAACACAGGTAATTAACAATGACTCTATTTTCTGTGAATAATGTGGATCTTGATTTCACTCAGTGAATGATAAATGCATATTATAATTTGTCTAGATAAATCTTTGTATAAATTTGAGATATAATAAGTACTTTCAAAAGTGAATCAAAAGCAATGGAATAAGGCATCTCGTCAGGGTGTTTATTTAAAGAAAATGGCATCAAGGATTGGTGGCGAATATGAATATGCATTTCATTACCAAGGTGCTTATTCTCCGATACGTCTGAAGAGACATTTTTCTTTTTGTGTTTGAATAATACTTCGGAATAATTCAGGTGCTTTGTCCAATTGCATTTAAGGAAGTAGTAGAATTAAACTGAGGTAATTAACAATGACTATATTTTCTGTGAATAATGGGCATCTTGATTTCATTCAGTGAATGATAAATGCATATTATAATTTGTCTGTATAAATAGTTGTATGAATTTGAGATATAATAAGTGCTTTCAAAAGTATGTTATCCTTTTGAATGCTTTATTTTGTAAGTTTATCTGGTACAATCCCTAAACTTTTGTTATATTGACATAAACTTAAAATCCAGAATAACTGTTATAGCAGGTCTTATGCAAATAATGGATGTTCAACCAATCAGCATAATTCGATATGGTCGACATTGTGTTTATAAGACAACATGCGTCTGAGGTGTTTATTAAATTTATTTTTTCTGTTATAATGACTGCCTATCAAGAGTTAAGCTATTTTTAATGATGACTATTCGACGCCGTACAGTACAGCATTTTGGAAGTAGAAATAAGCTTTTGAATTTTCAGGCCCAAAAATTTCTAGGGAGTACCTCTAATACCAGGTTTCAAATAAAACTTCAAATCACCGGCAGCATTGTGACTTGAAAAAGGCATTGATGTTACGGGATCATGGTAGCCTGAAACTAATCATTACACCAATTAGACGTTAAACAATTCCTTCAAATTCCTGTGGATTTTAATCAGGTACATCAACAAGTATCACTGTACGTACTATGCAACGTAACTTAATTGAAATGAACTTTCACGAGTGCGACATAAAACACTTCATGCGTCACATACTCTTACACAACCCCTTTTTACGGGGGGGAGGAAATTCCCACACATTACAGATAGAACACAGAAGAACCGGTTCTCGAATCAGCAATGGCCAGATCATGGGAAGTGCTACCCTTATTCCAAAACGTCAGCAATGGAAGGTATTCTTCATGTTTTACATTGCCGGTAATCGTAAATATAGTGCGTTACGGTACTAAGGTTAGGTAATTATCTTCTAAACCAAATTTGAAACATGCAGAAAGTATTTATAAGTATTTTTTCTAACCATCCATGGCGTGTAGAATCACGTGGAATGTATGGAGTAATAAAAGTTGAACTAACATTCTTCAATCGGTACACTTTGGCATGTTATATGCTGTCTGATTGATAGCAACATAATGTTAGAATCGGTAGCAGTATATTACTTGTTAATTTCCTAGCTAATAGATATTCCAACAAAGGATTCTAGTTTTGCGTATGAAAAAAAGTTCATAATATTGTTACAAAGCGCGTGGAAGGAGAGATCGATTGGCGACGGTTAACGAAGAGCGCCTGCCGGATTAGTTTGGCGAAAGGAATAGACTGGTAGCCGCTGGATCTGTGGAGGCTCGCTTGGCTATATAAGGGGCGGATTGCCGTAGTTTCGGCAGCGTGTTTCGTCTCGGAAGAGAAGCGACTCGTTGTAGCTAGTTGATTACTTTTCTCGCTTGTTATTAGTGAGCTGTTTTTACGTTTGATGTTAACATTGCATAATTGAGCTCAATGTGATTCACTGTTTGCTGTGCCATACGATATCCGTTTTGCAGTCTGTGCAAACGGTGCGCAAGGCTTGCATTTACGCTGTAAGTGACTCTTGACTGCTGGATTGTGTTTATCTGAAGTTTTCCTTTATCAAATCTTCCTGTAAATAAATTTGTTCGTGCTGTCCGCAAGTAATGTCCATTCAATCCGAACCCGTTACGTTTAAAACGTAACAATAAATAAACTCTGCGCCACAAATTTCTTTTCTTTCTTATTCAAAATTTCGAAAAGATTATTATTATGATTTATTTAGATGGTTGCATTTGAAAGCTTATTAGATTTCGAATTAAAGTTTTGGTTTTCAATGAACTTATTGCCAAATTATTTTTTGTGATTAAACAATGCCTTTCCTCAGAGTGAAAATGATTTATATGAATTCAATGTAAACCATTCCTTCATCCATCACCCATAATTTTTGACAACATGAAAATGTCTTAGTTTTCAATAAAAGTTTCAAGAAATCAGCTTTTTTGTTGAATTTTGATATTTTTAATTGAAGAATTGTCAAATTTTGTACTGAAAATGTTGATTCAAAAGATTAAAATTATTTCTTGGGCAATGAATTCATTTGAAGTTTTCTAAGAGATGTGTATAGATTAAGGTAGTTATGTAAAGATTTTTACTACGCATACTCGTAGGGAATCCATTCAATAGATTACTACGATTTCTTTTCCACATTGCTCCATTTCAATTTTCAGCATTGTAGGGCCATATGGTTGTATTCTAAAAATCGATTTTCGCAGAAGAAAGTTGATATAACAGATTGCGATAAAATCTAAACCATTTACCTCATACTATTTAAAACCTTAAGCATCTGAGTTTGTAATCAGCCCCCAATAATCACACACACACACACACACACACACACACACACACACACACACACACATATATATATATATATGATATTTTAAACTCACAATTTAAATTCAAAATTGCCCAATCAGCTAAACACCGGCTACATTTCCACACTCCAAGTGTAGGGATAAAAATTTGCCAGCTTAGCAAATCCCTTTAAAAGATCCCTATAATTCCTTTTCACGAGCTGTACTTGCGATTGACATGTGTCAAAGATCCCTATTAAACTCTAAAGGTATATATTCAGAGGAATAAAAGTTTAATCAACTTTTCGTCAATTATCTCTATGTTGTGTTCGTCGCTTTTGCTTGAACACAGTCTTCTCCCCCTGGGCGAATAAAACGAATTTTTAAATTGACCCCGCCTTCACCATGATTTCAACCACGACTCTGTTCTTTGCTTCAACAAATAATTATTATTAAATTCATTACTATATATATATATATATATATATATATATATATAATATGCAGGCTAGCATAGAACACACATACAGAGAGTGAAAGAGACAGATCCCTAAAAACATGGTCACATAAAAAGGCCCACATGCAGAGAGAAAGACGAACACACGTAAACACAGTGATTCACACACATATATGTACAGAGGGAGTTGCAAACACACACATATTCTTGCACAGAAAAGCACGCGTGCACAAACAAATACACATGCAGAAAAAGATGCCTATATCTACACACACAAGCATACTCACAGAGAAAGATGCACATACATACAAATAGAGACTCGCACTCATACATACAGAGACAGACGCATTCATGCATAGTCACGTACAAACATACACAAAGAGACAAACTCATTCATGTGTATTCACGCACATACATACACGCAATAACTGTCACTTGAGAGACAGACGCAATCATACACACACTAACTCACACATATATTAACTCACTCACATGCACACTAACTCACTCACATGTACACTAACTCACTCACATACACACTAACTCACTCATATACAAACTAACTCACTCCCGTGCACACTAACTCACTCACATGAACACTAACTCACTCACATACACACTAACTCACTCATATACAAAATAACTCACATATATACTAATTCACACATAAACTAACTCACTCACATGCACACTAATTCACTCATATACACACTAACTCACACATACACTGACTCACTCAGACACACACACACACTGACTCACTCACTCACACACACACTATCACACAAACTCACTCTCTTACACACACTAATGTACACACTGACTCACACACTAACTCACACACACACACACAAACTAATGCACACACTGATTCACACACTAACTCACCCACACAATATTGTGTAGAAACTTTAGAGATAAGAAATTTCGTTATTTGTATATTTGAGGAGGTTTAAAACCTTATTTTGAGAGGGGAATAAATTTTCCATTATACCTTTCTTTGTGATATATGCGGTATTTCGCTTTCTTTTAGATTTGCCGCTTTCAAATACCACCCTGAAGCAAAACAAAATACTTGAAATTCGTACCAAAGATAAAGAAAAGAATGTGGAGAAGATATATTTCAAATAAAAAGAGCTATAACAAGTATAAAGGAAGTTTTGATGGAACTTTACATTACAAAGAAATATGGAATTACATCGAAATATTGGAATATCCCTGGAGTTTTCAGAAATACTTGAAGCACATAAGAGTTTCCAAAAAAAGATAAAGGGACTGAAAGTATATATAAAAAAAGATTGAAGTATCTTCGATATCAACAGAATTACCAAAACTATGTTTACATATAATTTCAAAACGTGTATGATGTGTTTTGTTTGTTATTCTAAGATTTTTTTTCTGTGTTCTTATTGGTAGGGTAAAAAAGTCAGTCCTGTTTTTTGAAGCCTTAAAGTATTGTACATAAATTTAGTTTTTATTCTTAAAAAAAACTACCAGTTTAATTTTCCAAAAATGTTTAAATTAATAACGGAATATCCAGTTTTTATATGCGTATATTCATAAATATTAAAATTATTTTCATAGTCTTCCTACATTCGTATCATAATATTAGATTCCAAAATAGTATATTTTAAAATTTTAGTACTAATTCGTTTAAAATTTTTAAATTTTCAAAAAAGGAAGCTATAAGTATTCCTAAAAACTATATAGAAGATTAAATAAAAAAATTGCTTTAAAAATAAAATGTAAACATTTGAAAGATGAAGTCGTTTAAATCTTTTAAATTCTAAATAACCTCTAAGAATGTCTAAACGACCGATTTATTATTAAACGGCCCTTACAATCAGGAAAATAATATGTATTTTTAGAAAAGTAATGATACTGAATTTATCATGATAAAATACAGCATCACCTGGTGGAAAAATAAGAGAGTGAAAAAATAACTAAAAAATAAATAAAGTTGTCCAAACATTCCAATCAGTGAAATGTACACTATACCATTTAAACACAAAACGCTTCATAGAATTCTCTGTAAAATAAGTGGAAGCATTTACAATCAGAATCATCACATTTTCTTGTTTTCAACTGAAAAATATGTTCTCTGGTGTTATACTTTTTTTTCTGATTTTATCAAAGGAATTTAAATAGTAGAAAGAAAACAATGAAATAAAATTAAAAAATAATTTCAAAGAGGGGGAAGTGTGTGTGTGTGTGTGTGTGTGTGTGTGTGTGAAATTTTTGATTAATGTTTTTTTTAAGCCATCGAATCTTAAACAATTGAATCGCTTATTTTAGAGGTAACTTTCCTGTTGTTAAATAAATAAATAAAAGAGAGGCTTACAGATTTTTTTTTGTTATTTTTATGGTTCGACATTTCTCCGCTAGAGGCGCTGTACCCATCCTCCATCAAATCAACATACTCAATTTAAAATATGTACATTTCATTTCATTGGTTTCACAAGACGCTGTTATAAATTTAATGGACTTAAAAGGACACTAACATTCACCCTATCAATGCAAAGAGAAAATAAGGTACATTTACATATTTTTAACCTTTTAAAAAAATTATGGCAAAATTATCGCTTTATTCTAAGGAAAAGAAATAAAGTAAAATATATTCATTGATATGTCATATTTATTTAAATCAAAAATGTTGTGATGTTTTAAATTTAAACTCTTTTTATTATTACTTCGAAATAATTAAAATAATGGCAGAAAGAATATTCAATAATATTTCAATTTAATTGAAAATAAAGTAAAAAACGTTTTAAATTTTATACTATTGAATTATTAATAAAATATCACTGAATTATTAAAACCTCTTCATCATTTTAAACGCTGATGAAAATTTTTTAAATAATTATTTTCTCCTATTAATATGATGGATTATACCACAGAAATGATTTTTTATGTCTTTATATGAATATTCACTTCAGCAATTTTTTGCTTAATAAAAAATCAGATTTATTAGTTCATTTTTAAGGCCATGACAATGAAAATCAATCTTATAAAATCAAATAAATTGGCAGAAAAGAAATTAAAAGAATTAACTGAAAACACTTAATTTCATAAGCATCTTATCAAGTGTCGAAAAGAGTTTAAAAACACTTAGCTCTTTTATGAATATTTATTTTGTCACAATAAATGACAATTATTAGAAAGAAATCTGACGTAAAAATTAATATATTCAATGGAAAATATCTCCCATTTTTCAGCAGATAATTTTAAAATTACTTTTTCAAGTTTTAAAAAAATCTGGTAATTTTTTCCACACGTAAATGACAAACTGTTTATTTTTTAATATTGAAATATTCTTAAGTATTCTTGAAGATATATTTTGAAATAAAAGAGATTTTATTAAAATAAGAATTATTAAATTATGATTTAATATTCTTCAAAGAGGGTTCTCAATAATAATTCATTTTAATTTAAATTTGCTTAGTAATAAAGTAATAATTGTTTATTTTCTCAACTGCATCCATTATCGTTTCGTTTTTAATTTAAACTTGCTTAAAATTATCTTTCAAAAAAGTGTTTTTTTTTTTGCAACATTTTATTTTTTGAGATTTTGTTACGTTTTAGTTTTTTTTAATTATGGGAGAATAAATACAGATATAATCTAAATTACTTTTTGCTTCTTTCATAAACAGAAAATAAAAAGTTTTATTAAACATACTGTGCTAATATATAATATATTTTTAAAAACTGCAACTACTGTAAGTAAATATATGTCCTTATATAAGTCTCGAATATTTCCGTTGACGCAAATTGTACTTCTTCGGAACTTGAAGATTGCTACTTGATGACTAAATTCTTTATTCTAGATAAAAGTCACGAAGTTGTATTGCAGATAATTGGCTGTAGAAGGGATATAACATTGGATGTCATTTAATGATTTGACACAAATAATCAAGGTGTATTTTTTATTTAATGTATTTACTCAACAGAAAATCCTCGATTGGGTTTTCCAAAGCTTTGAAGTTTACTTATTACCATATGATTTGGAATTTAATAATCTTAATCATATTTCTTCTTAGATTTTACTATCATAATGAAAGAAAAATATTGCTGTAATTCCGTTTAATTCCTGCAGGAAAATTTTATTTTACAGGACGAGAAAATTTAAATGCCTATCATCATGTTCTAATCGTATGTGCTTTACATTTTAAATTTACTGAAATTAGTGATGAATAGTCTTTTACATTATTTCTTCTACTCACAGTGCAGAAATAAAATAATATGATAATATTTGGAAAATACATATAAAGTTCAAAAATATTGAGGGTTGTATGATTATATATTTTTTCATATTTAAATATTTTCTTTACATAAAAATTGTAAGTTTGTTGTATTTACTTTCAAGATTTACTAAAAAAATTTTTCGCTTTGCTTATTTCTTTAATTTCATTTGTATACTTAAAATACTTCAATAAGAGGGGGAAAGCAAGATTCCTTTTTTATTGAGAATTTGAATTATAAATAAAATATAAGTAACGATAAATTTTATATTCTTCTATTTATATCGGAAAGGTTTTCTCCGATGAAAAAAACAAAAATACAAATAGAAATTGAAGAAAAATGTTTTTCGTGATCTTTTATATAAACAGAAGAATATTGAAAGTTTATCTATAGTAAACATAAATTGTATAAGATTTTTGAATACAAACCATAAAAAATGTAATCTAGAACTTTCTTATGAAGAGAAAAAAAATGAAATCTCCGATTTCTACCTTTAAAAATATTTCGGACATTATACGTAAATAGAATGTTTCTATGCATTCAAAATTCAAAATAATAATAATAAAATAAAATTCATCGAATAAATAAATCGAAATATTTTCCTTAGAAACATTGAATTTCAGCAAACTTTCTTTTATGTGAAATAATATAAAATGTTAAAAAGTCGGTTAAATAAAAATATCTTCAACTCAGCGACACATAAATGAAAATTTAAGGGATGAAAATCCTAGAGAAAATAAAACTTAATACATCGTTCTGTAGTTGAAGTTTCAACTTAGTTTCATATTTAAGAATAAACTGAAATTGATTATTTTTAAACAGTGTTATTTAATTAAAAATACGAAATTTCTGATGTAATTGCTTACATCTGAAGAAAAAAATAAAGCAAAAACTTAAGTAAAATGAATTGTAATTTTGATTAAAAAAGTTTTCGAAGTTAGGTCGGTAAATAATATTTTCATGAATAGTTTATAATCGAATGTTTCGTATATTTTCATTTTCTATGCAGTTTTTTTATTGCCTTTGTAATTTATATTTTGTGTTCTTGAAATTTTGTGTATATTTTTAAATCGGAGAATGCAGTGATAAAATTTGAAAGACCCATCTTACTTTACATGTCATTGCTAAATAAAGTTTTCTGTCAAATTATCATTCAGAATAAGTCTTATCTTGTCAAATAGAGAAATAAATATCTAGGGTAAGTAAAATGATAAGCAAGATAATTCAAAAAAATTGAGATGAGCTCAAAACGGATGAAAGGAATTTCTATTAATTTATTATTATAAAAGATTTATTTTTTAAAAAATAAAGAGATTGAAGAAAATATTTGTGTAGTGACTAATGGCACTTGTCGTGGGCAAGCCCCCTCTGATTGAATCAGCAGATTTTAAGCCTATGAAATGCATCTATTTGTTTTACGAGTAGCGCCATCTAGGGCCAAGAGTACGATTTAGCTACTCACACGCCACAACCCTTTTTAGGGGGCGGACTACATTCATGCAAATTCATTCATTCATCTCATATCGTAATTTAGACCTGGAACAAAGAACGATAACCTCTGATCCAGTACCCCCAGTGGTATTACTCTCGACATGAAGGACTTTGCGACCAAGACAGATTTTACGAGCACCAGCCGCCACACACTCGGGGAATTCTTTGTTCGGTGAGCTTCGAACCCGTAACCTAAGGAGTACGAGACTAAAACTCTACCAACCAGGCCATCCCGGCCTAGATAAATAGTACGCAGGTATATGTGTGTAATTAATTGCATTATATCGAACTTGAGAATAATGTTTAATGACCTAATTGTTTGAGTGTAACTTACTTTTTGAACGCCCCATGTAAAATTCCATAAAGTGTTCTTGAGATTCAGAGATAGCGGAAAGATGAAGTTTTGTCAAAAACCAGTTATTGGATGATTTAATGCTTTTTTGGATACTTTTCTAAAATAGAAAATAAAATTATAGTTATTATAGTAATAAAATGATAGCATATCGCACCATATACAGTAATAGAAAGAAAAACAAGTATAATAAAGAAGAAACGTTACTTAAAGTATGATATGATATTTTAACCCATCCGCTGCCAAGCCTAAATTGTATGAGGTTATTCCAATTGCCATTTCTGTTTTGAGTGTTATTGTTTATTTATGTTTTATTGTTTCAAAATAAATACACATATTTTGTCATAAATAATCATTTACATGTATAAAAATCGAACACGAGTATACTCGTGGTTGGCAATGGGAAGGCAACAAAGCTCGATATCCTGTTTTTTATTTGCGCACGTTTAAGCAAAAACAAAAACAAATTATGAATCACACAAATAGATAAAAGTATAAAAATACTAAAAAAAGGACACAATTTTCTTTAATTTGTAAAGGCAGGTTATTCATTGTTGGCCATTATTTAGATTCTATTTTTTTAGATTTTTTTTCTATTCTATTCTATTTAAATAATTAAAATACCATATCATACTTGTTAAATACGGTAGAATTTTGGTAAAAACAATTTATTTGTAGTTCTTTTTTAAATTGTTTACGCTTGTATATTTATGTTTGTGGCCATAAAAAGTCTTCAAGTTTGACAAGTTGTACGTTATAATATATTGAAAGTATCACGAGTATATTCGTGCTAGCAATGAGTAACACCCTGCCAACCACGAGTATATTCGTGGTTGGCAGCGAATGGGTTACTGAAGAATTGCTCCAAATATGCATCATAACCTTTGATGTTTATCTTCAAATACAATCCAATTCTTTAGTGGATATAAAAAATAAAGTAACTACGGTAAAGAACATGCAATATTTACGGAACAAAATCATCACTTTGATCTGATATTTCAGTTACACTAAATACTTTCATTGATTAATAAATCCAAAGGAACTATATCTGGTAATCAATATGATCACATGGTCATCATGATTTGTTTACTTTATAAATTGAGTTTTCCATACAATGGAATGATTCATTGCACAAAAGATTGATTTCTATCGACAATCTTCCAAGACTACGGAATAAAATTTTAATATTTTAATAGCTTACTCTTTAAATCTTTGTTTTTCAATGCGTTTTTAGCAATTATATGAAGATTAATAAAGCATAATCTTATCAAAACCAGCGTGCTCATAGAAATATGTATTGCTGCAGTTTTAATGCATTCACAATAATGGTTATCCTACAGCACAAATTATCCTTGGATATCTAAACACCCTGTAGTCGAGGCTATTTGAGATATAGGCCTCGCCAAAAGGGGGTTAATGACTTACTCAAATAATTAGCTCCGGAAATCGCCCCGGACACGCATCCGGACGAAGATATATATGACCTTATCTGCACCGAAATCAGTGCATCACGTATCAAGACGTTTATTAACCAATAAATGCCAGAAACTGATTTACGATCCCCTGACTTACATAAAATTCTTCTAACGGATATAAAACGCATGTATAGTGGTGAGAGATGATCGCATAGGTGAAAAATCAAGCTTTAGGCTTGATGCAGGAATTTGATTCGGTTTATTAGATAATTATCGTTAGATATTCATAGGAACAATTTCATGATGCTTATAGTTTATTGTTAGTTTATAAATTGTAACAAGCATAATTATATTATTAACGCAATCTATGGTAGCTACTTTAAGTTTTTATTTCCTCGCATACGTAATATAGTAAAGATATATTAACAGTCAAAAATTTCAAATCTGTCTTTTGACGAAAATCTCCGATATAGATATCCCGGAGATTTTCCAAAAACACATTTTTGGGAAAATGTCCGGCTATGACAGAGACATCATAAAAAGTCTTTGAACTAAAGGAATGAAATTTGGTATTCGACCTTTACATTGAATATGATATCTGTCAAATTTGGAATAAAATCACTTCAGGGTAAGTCTGTCCGTAAGTTCTGATAGTTACGAAACGAAAATAGTTAAATAAATGAGATTTTGTATACAGATTAAAATTCGACCTTTATAATGATAAAGACACATGTCAAACTTAAAGTAAAATCTAACTATAAGTTAATTATTTGTTGGTCTTATATTTAACATTAGAAATCTAATTAATTATTATTAGAATAAGCAAATGTAATAACTCAAAAATTAATTAACTATATTAAATTTTGATAAGAATAAATATATGAATTAAATGTATTAAAATTTGATAAGAATGAATAAATGAATTAAATATATTAGATTTTAATTAGAATAAATATATGAATTAAATATATTAAATTTTCATAAGAGTAAATATATGAATTAAATATATTACATTTTGATAAGAATAAATATATGAATTAAAAATATTGAATTTTGATAAGAATAAAAATACCAATTATATACATTAAATTTTGATAAGAATAAATACATGAATGAAATATATTAAATTTTGATAAGAATAAATTTGTAAGTTAAATATATTAAATTTTGATAGGAATAAATATATGAATTAAATTTATTAAATTTTGATAATAATAAATATATGAATTATATACATTACATTTTGATAAGAATAAATATATTAAATTTTGATACGAATAAATATATTAAATTTTTATACGAATAAATATATTAATTGAATATATTAAATATTGATAAGATTAAATTTATAAATTAAATACATGAAATTTTAATAAAGAATAATAACTATATAATTTAAATATAGCAAATTTGAATAAGAAATAAATATCAATTTGAATAAAAAATAAATATATGAATTATATATATCAATTTCGAATAAACAATGCTGAATTTTTGGTGTATCTCTTTAATAAAGAAAATAGCAAAATTTACAATAGTTTTCGTTTTAGCATCCACATTATTCGTTGTTATGTCTTTTTTTGCAAATATTTTTAATGTAATTTTAAATTTAGTATCATATTTTTGTTTTGATTGTTCTTTTAGTGATTTCTTTAATGTCTGTAAATATTTAAACTCATGTTTTGTATAAAATTCTGATTATTTAAAGCATTTTCTCAAAAAAATATAGATTTATATCATCTTTCTTTTTTTAAAATGTATTGTTGAATAGTAAATTATACTCTTTTTTTAAAATAATAACATAAATTTTAATTCACCACTTTATTGGAAAAATCTATCATTATTTACTATTGTCTCTTACTATTATTACTTTTTAATTTGTTGAATTTTATTTAGTAAACTAAAATACAAACTTTTATTTCTTTTTATTGCGTTTTATGATGTTGTTGTAAGTATATATTATCGTTTATTTTTGTAAATATTACAATTATTTTTACTTCGAATTTTGAAGTATCTCTTTCATTATTATTTACTAAAATTCTTTGGGGAATATTCTCTGTTGTTATTCTAATTTTCTTGTAACTTTTTTGTTATACGCATTTATTATTACTATATTTTGAGTTTCAAAAAAAACATTCATTTTCTTCTTATTTACAGACGAATTGTAATTTATGAAAATAATGCAAACTCGTACTGTTGTTTATCTTTCTACCATAGTTTTCTTTTTCTTTAACCCTATTGTCGGTAGCTTATTTCCCAATCGTTTCATCTTTTACATTTAGTGTTTTTAGTGATAGCCTTTATAATTCAAATAACAAACGATGAATAAGTAATTCAATAACGATGTGCATTGCATTTATTCTATTTTAAAACATTTTTCTGACATTTGCTTTGGGAGTTAGTATTATATGTTATTTATTAAATGTTATTATATGTTATTTATTATTATTTTAGCACTTCATTAAATTCGTGTTGTTGTTTTTTTCAAAACTTTAAAATTAACTAGGAACGTTTGAATTGGAAAACCGTTCTTCATAGAAATAAGATAATTTTTAAATAATTCAAATTTAAATAATAATATATTTCATATTTGATTTTTAAGATCAATGCTTTTAGTCAGTAATAATGTTTCAAGCTTCCTAATTGGTCAGTTGTGCTGCAGAAGGTAGAATTTGTTTTATTTAAACTTTTAGAAGATCAAAAATATATATCTAAATTAGACTAATCAAATAATGAGACAATATAAAAATTTTACTTTATGCTTTAAACGTTGCATTGTTGGCGCAAAGAACATAATATTTAATTTTTAACATCATTTCAGTTATTTTCCCAATTGAGAGGATATACTCTTCACCAAATATTCAGAAATTAAATCTCGGATTACGATTAGATAATCGTTGTTCAAGTGTTAATTTTGAAACATTTAGTGGTTGACAGTTATCTAATCGTGATCCAAATGTTAATAATCGAACGTATTATATCGGAGAGAAAACAATCACTATGAAATTATCTCACCAATTCCAACTTGGTTTATTTTATCCTCAATTGAAAGAATATTTTTAGAAATTTATCATTTAAACCACAGTAGCACACAAATATTGTATGACATCGATCAATATTGGCAATATTGTTTTATATTGTGAAATATTGTTTAATATCATATAATATCGTACTATGGGCTGTGCCACCTAGGAAGAAAATTTCCAACAAGAATAATTTTCTAATCTCTAAAAGTTTATATTATATTTACTGAACCTATATTAGATTGGATAATTCAGATATATATTTAAAGCAATAAAATTAATATTCTAATCTATTTGTAATTAGTATAATTTTTTGTAATTAATTTATTCCCAAACGAAATAATTTTTGTAGAAACGTATAACTTAAAGCAACTTGTTTCAATACGAGAATAAATACGAGGCTCATTCAGGAAGTAAGTTTCCCTATTTATTTTTTTTAAGAACTCAAACTTTTTGGAACATGTTTTTTGGCAACAAGTACAGCAAGGTTTCAGATATTTTTCAACATAGTCATTTCATTTGAGACACTTGTCTTATCGTGGAATCAACTTTTGTAACATTCTGTCATAGAACTTTGCCGCCTGTGAATGGAACCAACATGTGACAGACGTCTTCAGTTCTTCGTGGTTGCCAAAACGCTTACTGGAGGACAGGAATTTCTTGAGTTCCTCAACAGGATCATCACGGGCAATGAGAATTGGATTTCGCTATTCACCCCAGAAATTATGCACAGTGTATTCACGGGCCGCATAGTGGGCCTCCAGTCAGGAAGAAATTCAAACAGACGCTGTCGCCATGGGAAAATAATGTGCACAGTGTTCTAGCACTGGAAAGGCATTCTGTTTATTGACATCCCATCATGTGATGAAACAGTAAACGCTGATCGTTACTGTGAAAAACTGTAGAAATTGCGATTTGTCATTCAAAACAAGAGACGTGGATTGCTTATTGCAGTTGCTGTGCTCCTCCATGACAAAGCTTGTCCACATACGGCTAATCACACCTCAGCTGTTTTGACGGAATTTGCCTTGGAGTTGTTTGGTCATCCACCCTAAAGCCCTGATCTTGCTCCCAGCGATTTTCAAGATTTCTTGCACATCAAGTAATTCCTATCTTCCAGTGAGCGTTTTGGCAACCACGAAGAACTGAAGACGTCTGTCACACGCTGATTCCATTTACAGGTGGCATAGTTCTATGATAGAGGTGTACAAAATTTCAATCCACGATACGACAAGTGTCTCAATTCTGCTTGTAGCTATGTTGAAAAGTTGCTGAAACATTGCTGTACTTGTTGCCAATAAATATGTTCCTGAAAGTGTGAGGGCTTTTTTAACAGGGAAACTACTTTCTGGATGCATGTGGTGCAACTTTAAAATTTTTTAAAATTTCGATATAAACTTGATTAGAATCGACACTTCAGGTGAATAAGGTTAGAATTGACACTTCAAGAATCCACTGCGAAGGAAAAAACAAACAAATGCTGTCCATTCTATCCGGAATTAGTTTATTCTGTTGTAATTAGTTTATCTTTCAGGCAAAATACTAATTTATTATACTATCTTTTAAAGATATTTTTCATTTATAAGCACAACTTTTCTCTTGATATTTATGACTGATGAAATTAGTTATTGATCCAAGAATTATAATATTAGAATTAAAAATCTACACTATAATTGATATACTTTGAGAAAAAAATAGAATCAATATCACCAAATTATAAGTTTTCCTTAGATTATGTTTCTGTAAATGCCTTGTTCACAACATAAATAACAGCTGTATAAGTGTAATCCTAACACTAAGGGCCGGTTTATTAGTTCAAACTTAATATGTTATCCTATATAATTATTGAACTACAAAGAATTTGATTTAGGCCTAAAGTGTATAATGAGCTCAATTTTTATCAAACGAATATATAAATGTATTATTTAAAGCATTTCTCAAACTTTAGTATACGGTTTCTATAGATATTTATAAAAATACCATTAAGACTCAATAACTCTAATATCTGCCTAAAAAACAATACATTACATTTCTTGATATATATCCGCTTATAAAGTATGATAAAAAATTAACGCAATATTTGAATTTGTTACCATTTATATAGTTAAGTGTTCACAACTCTGTTTAAGAAAACAATTTTACTGCTGATATTTGAAGCTCTTAAAAATGGGACGTTACATGATAAAACAACATGTTAACACAAGATTTGAATTTTATAATAAATGAAATTGTTTTATTTAAATAATTGTATTCTATTTGTATTGTATTGCAAATTACACAAGATAGGGTTATGTATGATAGATAGGATTATCTAGAATGAGAGCGTAAATGACCACATTGGCTTTCCTCACACATACGCATTTTTCGCCGGAATATTTAATGGCCATTTTACAAAAATGTGGCTGTATTTCATTGATTCAACTTTAAATTTTCCTCCTTCAATACATGTCTTTATGGGAGCACTGACCTTTGAATACAAAAAATGTCATAAAACGAAATCCAATTTTGTTTAATCACATGATCTAGGAGGGCAATTTTGAAATTTTTGAACTAGGTTTGTCGAATTAACCATATTTAAAAAAGAAAATTATTCAGCATTGAGAACTTGTCGTTCCATGATGTAAAGCTTTATTTTTATTAACCATAAACTATCAGCTATTAAATGGAAATTTTAACACAGTTGCCAACAGTTTACTGCATGAATGATGGTAAATTTATGTCTTGGATGATTTTGGGACATCCTTTACAATCCAAAAACTGATATATTCAGATTCATCTTTACATTAAAATCTCCTCACTAAAATTTTATCTCGAATTAGATTGTTCTCAAATGATAAAATGTTTGTAAAAGACTTTTGTCTTAGATATAAGTGCTTAACATAATATTCAGCCAACCATCCAGCTCTAAATTTTTTGGTGTATGATTAGACAAAGTTGTTATAAATTTTAAATCTACCTAGGAACCTGTACATCTATCCTTTTGACATTTATTCGCCAATAAACTCCAGAAACTGCTACACACACAAACTTATCTTACACTCAAGTCTCCTCAGTAAAATATTATCTCTATCTATATTGTTCTCAAACGATATAATTCTTGTATAAGACTTTTGTCTTAGAGATAAAGCGCTTAACATAATATTCAGCCAACCATACAGCTCCAAATCTTTTGGTCTATGCTTCGATAAAGTTGTTATAAATCTTAAATCTACCTAGGAACCAGTACATCAATCTTCTTGACATTTATTCGCCAATAAACTCCAGAAACTGCTACACACACAAACTTATCTTACACTCAAGTCTCCTCAGTAAAATAAAACTCTCTGCCAACAGAATTCTGGTGAAAATTCAAGCATGAGAGAGATTCGCTCCAGGCTGTGTATTCAGTCGATTCACCAGGTGAGACCCTTTCCGTCCTGAATATGTACTTTAGATAAAAATTTCAAAGAGAAAAGAAGTGAGCTAGTCCCAGACTGACAGATCAGAAAACTATCTGAAAAATGTTAGGAAAAGGTTCGTCTTTCGATAGATTCAGTTTCCCGATAATGGATCTGTTACGAGACGCGAAGATTCAGACTCTATTGCAATGGGAAAATTGACATCCAAATGAAAAAGGGGGAAAACATTCCCGTTGAAATAGGTCGTTTTGGCTAAGGTAATATGGATTTTGGATGAGTGACATCTTTCAGAAGGGAATTCCTTTTGGATTATGCGGTGCATAGGTAATATACATCTGAAATTGATTTTAGGATGTTTTTGTTATCGAAAGGAAATCGAAATTTGGTGATAGAGTGTCTTCTGAAAACCGATACCTTGGAATGGAAATATCTCTGTATGGGAGCCTATGAGATACTGCAAATGGCGGTTGCAAAGAAATGGTTCCTTTGGTATTCAGTTTTATTGAATTAAACTCAATTTGACGGAATTCATTTTGAATGAATTCAAACCAATGGAAATTTATGATAAAAAGACATTTATCATCAAAAAAATGCACCATGTTTATAAGTGTAGAATTTTGAAATAATTTCTTCAACAATTTTCTTCATATACTGGAGTTACTCTGAATTTTTTGATTTATATAAATATTTTAATGCTTTAGTAATTTTAGAATTTTAGATGATAATATTAAATAATTTCAGATAACATTCGATTTAAAAACTACAGTGCCATCTAAAAATTAATTTCAGAAGTTTTAAATTTTAGAACCTACAATGTTTTAATAAATTATAAAATCTTTTAAAGACAAAAAAAACCCATTAAGAATAAAATGTTTTCACATGTTTTTTTTATTAATTAAGAAGTAAATCATAATTTTTAACAAGAATTTGACAATAATACAAATAAATAATACACAATTAAAAATTGAGAAGAAAATCTTGAATTTCATTAAAATTTGAAATATAATAAAATTGTGATAAAAATTCTAGTTTATTTAAATATTTTTGCCAGAATCTTAAAATTCTATTGTTTTTTTTTCTATTAATATTTTTGATTGGAAAAATCGATGAAAGAATAATTTTTGAATAAAAAAAACTCATTTTTAAAATATGAAGTTCATTTTTATAAAATAGATTCTTAAATTAAAGATTATGAAAAATAATCCTAATATTCTTCAAATCCAAGAATAAAATCCGCACTTCCTATATCAACTCAGTCAGTGTTTAAATGTCAATTTTTCCTGGCAAATAATAATTGATGTCCTTTTAAAATGCTGATGTAAATTGCATATTTTATTAACTAGGAAATAGTTGACATTTTCCAAGTTTTAGCCTTATTATTTAAATAAAATATTCTAAAAAACATATTTTTTATTTCATTAAAGTTCAAATTTTTATCTTTTTATTTATACAAAAATTCGTTTCCTAACACTTTAAATATATATTGGTAAAAATAACTATGAAACTCTGAATAAATTATTGCTCATATGCAAACGATTTTGAAAGGCTGGCGATAAAGAAATTTAAGGATATTCGCTAGTTAACGGTCATAATATGTGTATTTATAGCTTTATTTGTGATTACTTTATATTTTGAAATATTTTTCCAAGAAATCTGTATGGTTTTTAAATCACTTTAAAAGAATATTTATTAAAAATAAACTTATTGTTTAGAAAGATATTTTGTTATAAATAGTTATATAAAATAAATATTTTAATTAAATGTAAATTATTTAGAATTAATTTATATTCATGAAAGTAATGAAATATTCGTTGAGATCCAAATTTAAAAAGATTATTAGTTTTCTGAATAGCACGAATAATTAAACTTTTGTTGATGAATATGGAAATAAAAAGTGTAACTGTTAGTAATTTTTTATTAATTAATAGAATTATTATTTTTTTATTAATATACAGCACTACACACATTATTGAGCAACTTTTATTTTATTATATAGTAGATTATAAATTTGCTAAAAGTTTATTTTACTTGAAGTTTAAGTTTGTGTTTTTCTTTTGACCAAACAATTGAAAATAGTATTAATTTCATCTTCAAAACGTTGAAAAATGCAATTTTTGGAAGCTCTGTGCTGTTAATATTTTTAAATTATGCGACATTATTTTCTATCTTTAATTTACGATAACTTAAGAGGCCATATATATCAAAAAACAAACAATAAAATATTAAAAATCATTGATTTACTAATCTTTTTGTATTAGATTCTAAACAATATAAATTTAACAACACAAAATTTATTTTTAAAAATGCTTATTATGACAATCTTGTAAATACATATTTTGTATATAACCCTAAAGAAAACCAATTTTTTCATCGTAAGTTCAAAAATGATAAAAACAAGTGGAAGATTTGATCAAAGAATTGAAAAAAAATGTTTTCTTATATATTAATTGCATACCAGCAATTAATCGCCAAATTAACAGGTTAATAAGTGCTTTCTTAACAGAAATTTGATTATATTCGCCAATTCTTGCAGTTAATATCAAATCTCCCTAATAGTCTTTAAATTATACCGAAGCACAAAAATTTGTTTCTAATTTAGTTTAAAATTAATTTTGAAAATTTAAACTACTAATATTTGTAAATAATGGTCCCGAAATATAAGAAAAATGCAACATTTAACTATTGAAAAGTCAATCATTCGAATTTAAAATAGAATAATATACACTTAAACTCATTGAAGAATAAAGGAAAAAATTAAATTAAGCAATTAAAAATATAATACTACTTTATAAAGTAATTCCTTTAATTTTTTAATTTGGGTTATTTATTAATGTATGTCAGATTTGGTTGTTAGGTCCTATTATTTGCCATGTAGAATTTTGCATTCTTTTTTTAATATAGCTTACAATTTACAGAAAGTAAAGCACAGTTAAATGTACTTCCTGTTAAATCAAACAGTCTTATTTGAACTTCATGTTCAATGAAACAAACTTCAAAGTACATCCTGTTAAATCAAACAGCCTTATCTGAACTTCCTGTTCAATAAAACAAACTTTAAAGTACATCCTGTTAAATCAAACAATTTTAAAGTACTTCCTGCTATATCAAATAAATTTTAATGTGCATCCTGTTAAATCAAACAAGTTTTAAAGTACATCTTGTTAAATAAAACAGCCTTATAAGAGCATCCTGTTGAATCAAACAAATTTTAATGTACATCCTGTTAAAAAAACAAGCCTTATAAAAACTTTTTGCTAAATACAAACAACCTTAAATGTACATCCTGTTAATTACAAACAGCCTTAAAAGTACATATTGTTACTATAAACAGCCTTAAAATTATGTTCAATATGTATAAACAGCCTTAAAAGTACATCCAGTTACATATAAACAACCTTAAAAGCACATCTTGTTAAATCACATTGCACTATCTACGTATGCCGGATCACAATTATTTAAAGAATAGGTGTACTAAAAAAACAGATATTGGCAATGTTATTGTTTGCCATTTTACCTGCTATATCAATGGTTTCCACTAAGTTTTATTTCGGTAAGAAACCTTTTATCTAAGTTAAGTAAGCGTAAATCAGTTTCTGGCATTTATAGGAAAATAAAAGTCAAGGACAGTGACGTTGTATTTGTTACGGAACAGATATATGTCTTCATCTGTGTATTTGTCTGAGATGGTATTCGGATTAATTATTTGTTCGGGCCGTTGTCCCTTCTGAATGATATATCTGATTACAAGCGTATACTTTCACGCTTGTTCTCGAAATCAATTTGTTTCAGTTATTTGTATTGAGTTTTCACATATGAGGATTAGCAAAAGTTTAGTATTAGTCACATATCTTCTTGATTTGTTTTGACAAATCAGCAGAATTGCTTTTTCCTATTCTTTTCAAATAATAGGAAGGTAAAAGTTGCATTCTTATTCTTATTTCCCATTAAAAGGAATTAGTCTATTCATCTCATACTGGCCACACCACTTTCAGGCCATTATTTGTCTTTTTTCGTATTGATTGATAACGGTCTTTGAATAATGAATTGTATAATAAAAACTCTATCAAACCTAATTCCACAAAGGAATTATACTTATATTGCTAATAGCTTGCTTTTGTTGCGGACATGGAATTGAATTAGCAAGATAGGAAGACCGTGGATCACATAGCAAAAAATAGCTAAACAAGAAAGCCAGGTGCAACGTGTCTTTCTGTTAGTCGGGTTCAAATATCGCCAAATATGAACCAAATGCGAGCCTAGTCGCCAAGAGAAGCAAATAACAAAAAAGTTGGCTGAATTTGGCACTATTTGGCGGAATGCTACATTATTCGTCGATTTTTTTGCTTGCGCCATTCAGGCCCTTATTGGTCTTTTTTATATCGCTTGACAATGGCATTTAAGTATTGAATTGTGTAATAAAAACTCTATTAAACCTATTTCCATAAAAATAATTTACTTACAATGCTTCTAAGATGTTTTTGTTGTGGACATTGAATTGAATTAGCATGGTAGAAAGACTAAGAACCGAAGCTAATGGCTTAAAATAGCTGAACAAGAAAGCCGGGTGCACGGGTCTTTCTGTTAGCCGGGCGCAAATATCGTCAAATATGAACCAAACGCGAACTGACTCACCAAGCGAAGTGAATAACAAAACAGTCAACTGAATTCTAAATTATTTGGCGGAATGCTGCCTTATTTGGGTTTTTTTTTTGCTCGCGCCATGCAAGCCATTACTGGTTTTTTTTACATTATGATTGATAATGGCATTTAACTGTTGATTTTTTTGATAAAATCTCTATCAAACCTTTTTCCACAAAGCGGATAAATATAATTTGTTTGTTCTTAAGTGATAACACAATAATTTCGTTACGTATATTCAATTGAATTAGCAAGATTGGAAGACCAAGAGCCAAAGCTAAGAGCGTAAAATAGCTAAACAAGAAAGCCGGGGGCCCCGGGTCTTTCTGTTAGCCGGGTGCAAATATTGCCAATTGTGAACCAAACGCAAGCCAAGTCACCAAGAGAAGCGAATGATAAAATAGTCCATGGAATATTTATTATTTGATGATTTTTGGACCAATTTTATTTGGCAGAATTCTTTATTATTTGGCGATTTTCGCTTGTGACCGGTTAACGGAGAAGAACCAAAAAATGATTTTGCTCTGTCAAGTTGCAGATGTGTTTCCATGCAGTGCTGGTTCAGATAAAATGACGCAACTGCCATGTCTAAGGCAACAATTGAATGTAAAGAAAAATGGTAGTTAGTAAGCATGCGTAGGCCTACAACATCTGACGAGAACGCATCATTCTTACGGCTTTGCTATGACGCACCATTATATAAATGCTTGATAGTTTGGCACGTGCATTAGCAATTATTTTCTCTCATTAGTGCCAAAATATGCACTTCAATACATTATTCACATAGTTTTATATTAGTCAAAAAAATAAAAAGATTAAAATGAAATCTGCTATGCATATTTTAATGTATCATGTCAGAACATCATTTCTTGAATGTCCAAGCACCACGAGCTCGTGCAAGTGAAATGATATTTTTTATTCATTTTAATGGTTTCATCGAATGAGTCACTTTGGTATTGCAAACGATCCGAAAAAAACTTTGTCTCGCATTGATTGTTTTAAAAAAATATCCCATTTCCTGTTTATTTCATTTCGTATAATCGCGTGCTCAAAAAGACATGTTTCTAGAATTTATTTGTAGTAGTTATTAACTTATTTTTTTTAATCAGAGCTTTTGTAAATGCAATGCATAATGTTATTAAAAACTTCTTTTCTGAAATTTTCTTGCAGATAATAATTTTTTTTTATTTTTCTGCGGATTAAAATTTTTATTTTTCGCCTACGGTTTAATTTTTTATTTTTTACTTACGGATTTTTGTTGACGCTAAAAACTTTATCCCCCCCCCCCAAAACACATCATATTCTGACATAATAATAAAAACTATAAATTCTTAGTATGGAATAAATGGATTCGCAGTAATATTAATTCGTGTTCGTTTCGATAATAATTGTCCCCAAAGTAATTTTTTTCTTATCTAATGACTTTCTATAATATTTTGGTCTTTAATCTTTTGAGGTTCCTATAAAGCTGTATTTTATTTTCTGTTTAAAATTTTATGTAAAAAACCCTCATATTTTAAATTTAATTTAATTAAAATCTTTTTTTAATTGAATGTTAAATGGCAATTTATAGACATAGCTAGAGGAAAGCTACCTGTATAAAAATCAAATGACTTCATTATATTCATGGTAATTCGTGAGGTTAGCAGTGATTTCATAACTCTCGATTGTCAAGGAGAATAAAAATATTATTTATTTGCGAAGCAATCTTTCGCATATATGCGTGATGACATTACAGCAATGATAACGTAATAATGACAAATGGCATTACAGTAATAGTGTAATCATGACAAATGACATTACAGTAATGATGACGTAATAATGACAAATGACAT
>JAOUZG010017540.1:786837-805398 GCA_026289955.1 Argiope argentata
TGTGTGTGTGTGTGTGTGTGTGTGTGTGTGTGTGTGTGTGTGTGTGTCACCCTGACATTAGCTAGAAATCAGATTTCAGTCCTGGAGCGGTCAAGAGTCCATATCCTCAAAAGCTATTGTCCCCTTTTTTCGTTGTACAGCGAACACATTGTCATCATCTCTAGAAATATTAGCTATATTTGAACATACATATCGAAATAAATCAGCAATAAATGTATATGTGCAATTATCCTCATCACTAAAATTGATTTCGATTTCATTAAAAAGTCTTTGGTGAATGTAACTGGACATTCAGGACTGTGCATCATTTTGGCGTTTTATGTATCTACTTTTCAAATGTCATTGTTAAAAACGCCTACATAATGTTTAGGAGAGGCAGATTAATTTTTCACAGAAATTCGACTTAAAAAAATTATATATATATACAGGGTATCCAAAAAGTTCCCGTACTGATGATTTGTGAATTTATTTTACAAAAACAATAGGTTTAAAAAGAATTATTTTTATGCCAATGATAAAAAGCACTTTTAACATAACTAAGGGAAAAAAATACTGAACTTACATTTATAATAAATGTTCAAAATGTCCACCCCTTTCTTGGAGACAAAGCTGAACTCGTTTGCGCATGTTTTTCGAAACCACGTTTTAACATGCTAGGAGTGATTTCTTGTATCCTTTGTGTAATTGCGATTTTCAAATAATCCATTGTTTGAAGATCACCTTCATAAATTTTGTCCTTTAAATATCCCCACAAAAAAAGTCCGGGATGGTCGGATCAGGGGATCAAGGTGGCCAAAGATTTTTTGGGATAAGTCGATCGCCGAAAAAAGCTTCAAACCTGTCCATTGTTTCATTACACTTATGGCAAAATTTAATATACTTGAAAAAAATCAGGGAAAATGATTTTTTAAATTTGGAGTACGGGGAATTTTTTGGACACCCAATATATATATATATATATATATATATATATATATATATATATATATATATATATATATATATATATATATATATATATATAATCATAGCAATAAACAAATCTTTCTATTAGGTGATTAATTTTGCATCTAATTAATTGTCGTACTGCAAAGGGTTAAAAGAGGATCTGTAGGTCGGATGAGGTCCGAGGTTCAAGTTTTAGAAACATCCGCTAAATCTTGCATAATATTAGAACGCTAAAAGGATTGTGCGATTTCTCAGACTTCGCGATAAGAAACCCAGTTGAGGGTTTCTTATCGCGAAGTTTTTCAACTGGGTACTAAACCCAGTTGAAAAAAGAGAATGCCTAATGAAGGTCGCGAAACAAGGTGATACTGGGTAATCCCTTCAATTAAACTAAAATTAAAATAGTTATGAGAGAAAATTCAACCTTAGAGGTCTGAGAAACCTTAAATCCCCAATTGAGTAACCATAAAATGAAAAATAAAAGATGTTTTTAAAAATCTATAAGCTCGATTACATTACTAAAAATGCATGTTTAAAATTAATATATATTTCTAAATGAATACATATTTCTATAGCGTATTTATATTTAATACGGATAGCGAAATTCATTAAGAGTAGTAATAAACTTAAAAAATTCATTTAATCAATAAAAATGTATAATTAAAGTGCATACTAACCTTAAAACAGAATTATTGTGCAAAATATGAAGTACATGAAAAAAATATAACAGTTCTAAAAATAAACCACTTTGAATATTAAATAAGAATTTGAGATATTTTTTAAGTAAAAAAGAAACATTAAAATTCAAGAAATAAATGTATATTTGAATATTCAGCATATAAATAAATTTACTTACACAATAATCGTTAAATATAAACAGCGAGTATTAGTTGGCAGACGATATTTCCTACATCAAAAAAAATCACATACAAATAAATTTTTACAAAGAATCTTTCTTTTTTGTCAGACGATTTTGCTTTGAAGTAGCAGTTAGTCTCTGCATGGAATTTATTGTTTAGAAAGATATAAGAAATGTGTAAACCTATTTTTTATATTCTTCTTTGACATTGTATAGCTCCAACAATCTTTACATTGTATAGTTTATCGCTTTTTCAAGCTCGATTAGGTACATTCCAGAGTTCAAGCATCGTTTGTTGCATTTGCTACGTAAGAGTAAGTGATTTTCGATTTTTAATTCAATGAAAATCTAGAAACAGGATTTCTATTGACTTGGTTTTAAACCGATAAATGGAATAAACATTGTCTTTTTATTTGGGGAATAAGAAAAAGGGTATTTTATGACTTCATTTGCTATTTTGTAAGGAATGGGTTGGGGGAATTTTATATAAACTGAATCCAAATGCGATTTTCATTTAATGAATGATGGTATCAATTTAATGCATAATAAAATAAAAAGGCAGATTGATTCCATTTTAAGATTGATATTTATTATTCAAGTAAATAAAGAACTAGCATGAAAGAGTATTCATTCATCAGTTTATTCATAACTTTTTATTTTCTTGAATACAAAGTATATTCATTCATTTTCTTGAATACAAACCATGTTCATTCATTTTCTTGAATACAAGTCATATTCATTCCTTTTCTTGATTACAAAGATATTCATTCATTGAATGATATTATGGTATCAGTTTAAACATAATTAAATAAAAAGGCAGATTGTTTCCATTTTAAGATTTATATTTATTATTCTAGTAGAACTAGCTTGAAAGAGTATTCATTCTTCAGTTAGTCCATATATATTTTTTTATTTTCTTGAATACTAAGCATATTCATTCATTTTCTTGAATACAAAGATATTAATTTAATGAAGGATGGTATGTTATTATATGATGATATCAATTTAATGCATAACAAAATAAAAAGGCAGATTGATTCCATTTTAAGATTGATATTTATTATTCTAGTAGATCAAGAACTAGCTTGAAAGAGTATTCATTCTTTAGTTTACCCATACCGTTTCATTTTCTTGAATACAAAGCATGTTCGTTCATTTTCTTGAATACAAAGATATTCATTTAATGAATGATGGTATGCTATAATATAATGGCATCAGTTTAATGCATAATAAAATAAAGACAGATTGATTCCATTTTATGATTGATATTTATTATTCAATTAGATCTAGAACTAGTTTGAAAGAGTATTCATTCATCAGTTTATCCATAACTTTTATTTTTTTGAATCCACAGTATATTCATTCATTTTCTTGATTACAAAGATATTCATTTAATGAATGATTATATATTTTGATATGATGGTATCAATTTAATGCATATTATATATTTTGATAAAAAGGTAGATTGATTCCATTTTAAGATTGATATTTAATATTCTAGTAGAACTAGCTTGAAAGAGTATTCATTCATCCATTTTCCAGAGTTCATTCATCCATCCAGAGTTTATCCATTACTTTTTATTTTCTTGATTACGAAGCATATTCATTCATTTTCTTGAATACAAATCATGTTTATTTATTTTCCTGAATAAACAGCATATTCATTCATTTTCTTGAATACAAAGCATGTTCATTCATTTTCTTAAGTACAAAGCATGTTAATTCATTTTCTTGAATACAAAGCATATTCTTTCATTTTCTTGAGTACAAAGATATTCATTTAAGGAATAATGGTATGTTATGATATGATGGTATTAATTTAATGCATAATAAAATAAAAAGGCAGATTGATTCCATTTTAAGATTGATATTTATTATTCAAGTAGATCAAGAACTAGCTTGAAAGAGTATTCATTTTTTCAATTTATCCATATTTTTTTTGAATACGAAGCATTCAAATAAAAAACTTTATACTCATCAAGAAATTGGAATTTTATTATTCCTCCTAAAATCTGTGAACGCGAGTGCTTAAAATCTCTGGCGACCTTTTAGAAAGAGTCTTGGGTGAATTTGGCGAAAAATAGATAATTTTTGTAAATTTCATCACCTGATATATATCTAGGACCATTAGTAAGCGAGGTAGTCTAGAACCTTCCAGAAACTGGACGAAAGTCGTAGATTTTCACGCCAAGTCAGGTGTAAATACCGCCACCCTATTGACCATGCGGATGAGAGAGTAGTGAAGACTATAGTGTTAGACCTTTGCACAGAAGCTGTTAACTGTCTGTGGTATTAGAGATGTGTGTGTGGAAGCTATTTTCTGTTATATTAGATGAAATGGAGCTGCGAATTGTGATTCGTAACTGCTGTAATTTCATGAATTTTCTAGAGATTTCTACGTGTAAACGTCTTGTGATTTTCTAGAGATTGTGCTATCGATTCTCAATCTACATGAACCTCGAAGCGCCTGTGGTACAATTGATAGATTTTAGTTTCATCGATATTATTTTTCAAAAATGAAAATACTTTATAGATTTTTTTACAAAGAATTCAGAACACAATTACATATGTTCATTCTGATAAGAAAATATGGATACAAAGGCTACAACTAAGTAACACATATTGCATACCTATATGACACCGAATATTTTGAATCTAGATATTAAATATATTCCTGTGCTTGGAAGCTGTTTCCTGTTATATTAGCAGAACTGGAGCTGCGAATTGTGACTTGTAACTGCTGTAATTTCATGTATTTTCTAGAGATTTCTACGAATAAACGTCTTGTGATTTTCGAGAGATTGTGCAATCGACTATCTATCTACATGAACCTAGAAGTGCGTGCGATACTGTTGATAGATTTTAGTTTCATCGATATTTTTTTTCTCAAAAGGGAAAATACTTTATCGATTTTTTTACAAAGAATTCAGAACACAATTACATACGTTCATGCTGATAAGAAATTATGGATACAAATGATACAACCAAATAACACATACCGTATTCGTATGTTGCACCGAATATATTAAATCTCGGTATTAAATATATTTTTCTTTTATATCCCAATATACTTCAAGTATCACGAATTTACCAAGAATATTTGCTCAATTTCCCGAAGATCCACTGCCTTGGAAAAACAATCGCCACTATTGGGATTCGGATCTCCAAATAGACTACTTTGCATCTTTTTCACATTTTTGAGGTAAAAAAATGAGCACTTCCAACTCACTGGCCATTGTGAGAAGAGGTATAGTGGATTCGAACACATCCACGTGGGAATAGCTATCAGCTATTTCTGGATGAAGCAAAGTGAACGGCTAGGGATACAATATGGAATTTTATTCCGCAGCGTAGCAGCAATTCTTTTAGAACGATCTTATATATCGTCGTGGGGTGGAAAAGCAGAATGCTTTTCCCGTGAAAAACTGTGCGAACGGCTATTTCTTTAAAAAAAAACGCGTTTCATTGAAAATCTGAGAGGTATTTTGAATGTGTGGAGTAACACCGGGTGTCCAAAAAGTTCCCGTACTGATGATTTGTGAATTTATTTTACAAAAACAACAGGTTTAAAAAGAATTATGTTTATGCCAATGATAAAAAGCACTTTTAACATAACTAAGGAAAAATACTGAACTTAAATTTATAATAAATGCTGAAAATGTCCACCCCTTTCTTGGAGACAAAGCTGAACTCGTTTGCGCATGTTTTTCGAAACGCGTTTTAATATGCTAGGAGTGACTTCTTGTATCCTTTGAGTAATTGCGATTTTCAAATCATCTATTGTTTGATGATGACCTTCATAAATTTTTTCCTTTAAATATCCCCACAAAAAAAGTCCGGGATGGCCAGATCAGAGGATCGAGGTGGTCAAAAAAATTTTGAGATTAGGCGATCACCGAAAAAAGCTTCAAGCATGTCCATGGTTTCATTACTCGCATGGCAAAATTTAATATACTTGAAAAAAATCATGGATAATGATTTTTTAAATTTGGAGTACGGGGACTTTTTAGACACCCTGTATATATGAATAAATAGGTAAAAAGAGTATATTTTCTGAATTTTATGTATTTATTGTAAGCATGGAGAGCCTGCTTTCTGGCTCAGATGCAGCACGTTCTGGGAGTTCTGGGTTCCAGTTCAGGCATGGTTGTTCTTCTGTGTGCTATCTGTGAGATGTGTGGTTGTGCCCTTCTGTAATAAGGAGCGATTCTGAAGAATGTATCTAAGTCGTACTCTTGGCCCTAGTTGGCGCAACTTAAACAAGAGACGCTCCTTTCGGCTTAAAATCTCCTGATATAATCGGCTGGGGCTTATACATGGCAAGTGCCATAAGAAACAACAACAAAACGCATGGAGACGCCCTGGGATAGAAGAATTGCATCTTCCCCGTAGCCTGACCATCCTGGGTTCCAGTCCCTGTTCAGGTATGGTTATTCTTCATCTGTGTTCTATCCTGGAAGGTGTGTGAATGTCCCCCCTCTTTTTAAAGACCGATTAGGGGCGCCACTGTAAAAACATGAGACACTCACTCGTCTTAAAAAGCTGACAGTTAACTACCATTGGGCTTATAAAAGTATCATTAGTCATAAAAATAACAGTTTCCTATCTATGGCAATTAGTTTGCTCACAAGAATTAATTTTTGATAAAGATTTCAATTGAATATTTTGTGTAAATATGCCTTAATGTCTTTTACAGAAAAACAATATTAATTTTAAAAGATACAAAAATTATTTTAGAGGCATTATGTCACTTTGCTTATTGAGTTTTGTATATCTCTAATTTTCTGTTTATATTCCCCAAAAGTACAGCTGTATATCATAAAAAACTGCACTATTAAAAATTTTCACTTTTACTAGATTTTGATTATTTTTATTAAAAAAGTATTTTGAAACTTACTTAACATCACAGATCCGAATTTTCGGATTTTGATAGTTATCGGTGAACTAAACCCGGATGCGAATTAATTACAATAATAAATATCACTTGATTTTCTCTAAAATAATAAAAAAAATCAGTTTCCAAACACGATTAAAATATTTTTTTTAATGAACTAAAAGTAGAAAATATACATGACAAAAAATTTGATACGATTAAAAAATGTATATTTTTTAAATTTTAAAATAAGGTAAAAATACACCCTTTTTGAGCAATAATAATTTTAGAATTTATAGAAGTAAAATAACAGATTTTTATTTATTATGTAACAAAAAGCAAAAAAAAGCAAAATAAAAAATTGTTATCATGTTAGAACATGATATTGTTTTGTGAATCAGCTTTTTTAGCGTCAACAAAATCCGAAAGCAAAAAAAAAAAAAATATTATTCGCACGAGCATCTCAAAAAATAAGCTTTTAATTGCATTGCCATTGCATTTACGAGAGCTCTGCCTAAAAAAATTAATCACTACAGCAAATAAAACCTAGAAAAATGTCATTTTAAGCAAGTGATTATATGAAATGAAAAAAAATAGGAAATGTGATATTTTTTAAACAATAAATGCGAGACAAAGTTTTTTTTTTGGATTGTTTGCAGTACTAAAGAGACTCATTCAATGAAACGATTAAAATGAATAAAAATATAATTTAACTCGCACGAGCACGTGATGCTTGGCTGTTCAAGAAATTGTATTCTGTCATGATACATTGAATTATGCATAGCAGATTTCATTTTAATCCTTTTTTAAATTTTTAGTTGTCATCCTTGTAAAGTTTTTTTTTCTAAGCTTAAATGCACTAATTTAAGTTTAGGAGAAAAAATTAGATTTATTTTGGAATAATATATACGATAAAAATTTTTAGAAATAAATTTTATTTATAAAAGTTATTATTATAATTGAAAAAAAATGCATTTATCTTTTATCATTTGGTAACGCTTTATTTCATTTTGAGCATGGATTAATCATTGATTTTAAAAACTTGCAACAAATTATTTTATCTATAGAAATATAAGTTAACCAAACAAACATTACAGATTAAAAGTTTTCAAAAATGTGATAAATGATAAAGGTATGACAAGAACAACGGCAGGACTTTTGATATGGTAAAATAGATAAGTCCATTACCATATCAAAGATCCTGCCTTTGTTCTTGGCATATCCTTATCTTCCTTTCTAGCTTTGAAAAAATTTCAAGCTGTAAGGCTTCTTTAGTTAGACGAAAGTAGTTTGAGAAAATAAGTTTAAAAAAATCGATAAAATCCAATGTTGTAAGCTGATAATTCTGAATATTGAGCAAATAATTATAGCGGAAATCTATAAAATCCGAATCAATATATTTTATAGTTATGGGTTTTATGGTTCTGATTTTAAAGACAAGCATTCTTTTTTTCTTATAAAATTAGGGTTTGTAGGAAAGACTATGTATATTTTTTTACAATAAGGTGATAAACGTTATTTATAAGTATACACTTTGTGAATTTATTACAATTATATAGATGTATTTACATTCTCATTGAACTTTTAATTCGTGGAGAAAGCTCAATTTAAGTTTTTAATCTTTTTTATTAATTCCTGTAATTTGTTATTTCACCTGAAATCCTTAAAGATGGACCTATGAAACTCCTAATTTGGTGGACATAATTAAGAAATTATAATCTTAGGTCTCCAATATTTGGAAAATAATTCATTAGTTCAGCTTTTTCACCAAAGAATCCATTTTATAACCCAATTAGTTTTTCCTTAGAAAATCACCAACTTCGCTTGTAATGAGTGTATGGCATGAAGAAAATCAGAAGGCCTTAGTGGAAAACAATAATGACGTTTATTTGACATGATGACGGTATCATAATATATTACGAATGCATAGAAGACAAATATGTACCACGAAGGCGAACAAAAGGCAGCACACAATAGTAGTGATAGCCCACAATTAGTACCACAGCACACAAACCAACCAGATTCCAGCATGAGAGAGGATACTCGGAGCTTTACCCTACGGTCTCTCCAAACGGCTGAAATTCTCACTGCCTCTTCACTTTAGCTACCAACTGATTATCCCATTATTGGCTACTTCACACACTACACGACGCTGCTTAGATAGTAGACAACAGAACTCGGCACACAGCAGTTCAGCATTTACTTGAGCCCAACACAATGCCATTGTCTGGCTATCCTATCGAAGATCCGCAACTTGTCTTCAGCTTTGCTATAGGCACAATTCATCCTGAAGCCGATGATGGTATGTTTGGCGCGGTACCTAGCCCCGGCAGGGACGTAACTCCAGTAATGACTGGATCCTCATATTTGGCTTTCCCTTCGAGGTCCTCTGCGGTCGTATTCATAGTTGTTAATAGCCCAGATGGGTGAGTGAGATGGCGAGTGACAGGACTCTTTCTGATTGGTTGGTTCGGGATGTGGGCGTGAGGGTAAGCTACCAAGTATTATGAGGGAATTTGAGAGTTAATCGAGGAGGTAACATAGATTTGAAATGTGAAACATTATTTGAATGGGTTTTAATCTGGTTTTAGGCACAATTCATCTTGCAGCTTGATAATACCAACCTTGTATAGCTCCCTTGAGGCTAGCCTAGAGTCTTCTAGTCCAATCAGGGTGCATCTTAGTTTCTATTGGACATTTCGTGAAAATTCTCGAAGTTTTCAGTACTATTTATTTTGTTGCCAAAGTCACCAAATTCGTCTTTGAATCGCCAATTGTGCAGCCATGCTCTGAGCTCACTGACGCGGCACCAACTCAGCACATAATGGGGCTGATCGTAAAACGATGAAAAATTCTTACTATGACACAATTTGTGCAATCTGTGGGAAGATGTTATGATGACTCTATTTGTGGGAAGTAATATTATGGGTTCGTAAAAAATATATAATTTACTTGGAGTTTAGAGAGTCTTTTATAGTAATTTAAATCCGTAAAACTATGAATTCATTTACTTCAAAATTATATGAGCCCATTCACGATGTTAGAATTTCAGAGTTCCATATTTGAGTCATTTATCGTTATTTCAATCCTTATATTTATGAAATCCTTTTACTTCCTAATTAGTTGGACTTATATCGAAACCTGGTAATTTAGATACCTAAAGGGGAAATTTACCAATATTTTAGCTGATATACGAATGAATTATTTTTACATCCTAATTAGATGTATTCAATTAGAAGTTTAAAAGTTTATGTTCATTTTTTCAGGCATCACTATTTTAACCCAATGAATTCGTTTTATCTTCCAATTATATTAACCTAATTAGAATATTAAGAGTTTGAAATATTTATTTTTTATAATTATTTACATCCACGTACTAAATAATTTATTTAATCTCATAATTAGATAAATCTAATACAGAATTTTTTAAATTTAAATCTCTAAAATATGAGACATTATCATTATTTTAAGAGATATATGTATGTAAATTGTTTTCCAACTTATAAATGTATTTACGTGAGTTATATAATTTTAACAGTTCAATTATGACCCTAAAAATGTTATTAGTTTAAATTTGTAAATTCAACTATCAGATTCATGAGATGAGTACTTTATCATATATTAAGGCTATAATACCTTTACAGAATTGACCTACATTACCGTAGCAAAAACATTACAGATTTATAAGTTGATATTCGTCTAACTGAGAAATGAGATACTATAGCATGGAAAAGGGTTATAACAAGTAAATATCACTCTACCCTGCCCAAGTAATCGGGGTAAATCGTTGTTAACACTAATTATGAGAGTACGTAATGCAGAAAGTATGGTCGAACATTGTCAGTGTGTCCAAAAAGCAATATCATTAGCGCTGAATCCATCAGCCAGAATATGCTTACGACTAGAGCAAATCCGCAACTTATCTTCTGAAATGCCTTCCTACTTTATATGTGGTTGTTTCTTATGGCACTTGTCATAGACTAGCCCATTGACAACGTAACGATTTTAAGCCTAGAATTAACGTCTCTTGTTTTTTTCATTAGCACCATCTACAACTAGGCACGTGCGAAGATTCTGCTAAATTCTAGAGGAAATGTTTTATCTAATTAATGCTTATAATCCAGCCCTATTGTTGTAGTTGTATCTCATAGCTTTTGCCATATAAAAACCTGCTGATGTAATATGCGATTTTTAAGCTGATAAAGTGCTTCTTGTTTTTCAGTAGCGCCATCTAGGGTCAAGGGTATGACATTACTTTTCACGCGTCACAACACTTTTTACTGGGCAAATGCATCCATGCATTTAATTCACTCAACCACAAATCGTAATTTAAACTTGAAGGAATCTTTAGTGAGAATGATCGCCTCTGAAACAGTGCCCCCAGTGTTATTGATTTCACTTGGTAGACTTTGTGAGCATAATATATTTATAAGTGCACCAGCTACCTTAAAAACGGAGATTCTTCGACCATCAGGGTTCGTACTTACCACCAAGGGATGCGACTCCAACCCCTTATCCAAACTTGTTATACCGGGCACTAACATTTGTCATAGAATAATATATAAAGGTTTAAAACAAGCAAAAATAAATACTTATATAATATTTAGGAGTAAAGATTGAGTGATATTTTAAAAGACAAGTCCTTCATCTCTATTTTCAGTATATTTCTGCATTTTTCTTTCTAAAACTATTTTTTCTTCATTCATTTTTTCGTTGTATTAAGACGTGAAATATTGAAAAACTAAAACGTTCTGGAATTCATTCGTATTTCGGTTAAACGAAAAAAAAAGATAATTATTTCTTTTATATCACATATAAAAAAAGAAGTTGTCTCCAGAATTAACTATACATAATACTAAATATGCATATATTTGTGTTTTATTATTATTATTATACTTAACGAATCAATCCCATTGGATTAAAACATCAGTTTATCACGAAGCAGAACAAATCACACAATCATATTCCAAAAATAGAAAGAAGAAAAAGAAAGAATTGAAAGTGAATTAAAGGCATATAGAAAGAGTTAAAAAGCGTTATAGAAAGAGTTACTAGGGTATTAAATTCGTTTATAATATTTAAGAGTGAAGATTGATTGATATTTTAAGATACTGGTTCTCGACCTTCCATTCTGCACTTTCGGTTCTAAAACTGATGCACACTCTTCCATTTCTTTCGTTCTATTAAGACGTGAAATGTTGTAAAGGATGCTAAAATATTTTTAGAATCTTCTCAGAATTTCGTTAAAGAAATAAATAAAAGATCACCATTTCTTTTATATCATATAAGAAACAAGGTGTTGTCTCCAAAATTAACTTTACATAATACTAAATTTGCAAAGTTTGTGTTTTTATTATTATTCGTATACTTTACAAAGCAATTTCATAGGTTCGAAACATCAATTTACCACGAAACAGTACAAATAAAATGATCAGAAATACAATTTATATCCTTGAAATAGTAAGAAGAGAAAGAAAGAATTGAAAGGAATTAAAGAAAGAGTTAAATGATTTATAGAGAGAGTTACTAGGGAATTAGATGCGGTTATAATATTTAAAAGTAAAGATTGTGTGATATTTTAATAGATTTGTTCTTGATCTTCTGTTCTGCCTTTTCCTTTCTAAAACTGTTTTATTTTCTTCAGGTTTATCATTCTTTTTAGACGTGAAATGATGTAAAGGATGCTAAAATATTTTTAGAATCCGCTCTGAATTTCGTTAAAGAAATAAATAAAAATCACAGTTTCTTTTATATAGTATATAAAACAAGAAGATATTGTCTCCAGAATTAACTTTACATACTACTAAATTTGCAAAGTTTGTGTTTTTTATTATTATTCGTATACTTTACAAAGCAATTCCATTGGATCGAAACATCATTTTACCCCGAAACAGAACAAATAACACAATCAGAAATAAGATTTATATGTCCTGCAGCCATAAATAGAAAAGCAGAAAACTCATATCCACCACAGAATGCATTCTTATTTCAAGTTTTAGAATTCTACCTTTTTGGCAAAAACAACTTTTACTTTGATATATGTGTCTATCGGGCAAGTGTTATTCCTTAGCGCAGAGAAAATAATTCCGTTGCCATACTTTTTGGCTTTTTTTTTTGTTTTAAAAATGCATTCTGGAAATAAGAATCCCGAAATAACATACAAAAATAACATTTTTCGACAAATACTACGTATGCTTCGGAGCCAGTCCGCTTTTTTCCTCCCTTCTGTATTGGATAAAAAATTTAAAAGAATAACCGGTGAGAAAAAATGCAATTTGAGGAGATGTTTCCCTCTGACATCGTATTGTTTCGGATAAGAATTTTTATTTTTTTTATTTTTGATGTTATTTGAATACTTTCTTCTTTTTTATTTCCTCACTCTTTTCTTATACTTGTTTTATTGCCTTGGTACCAGCTGAGCTGTAAATGCATTTTCCATAAGCCTCTGAAGTATTGATACAAAAATAAGTTGGAAACATGGTATGGAAACATGATGACTTTAGATGGAAGTTACTGTCAATGTGGGTATTTATGGGATTTTTTCAACTTAGGAGTGTATCTTGAAAATACGTTTTTTTTTCTTTAATACATGTATGTATTTTAAAATATTTTGGGTAAACATGAGATTTATAAATATAACTTAAGGGATTTGTTCTTGTGATCATACCAACAATTTCAACATCTTTCAAGCATTGTATCAAAAGAGTTGTTGTTGTTGTATTGGTACGAAAATAAGCTGCAAACTTAGTATGGACACATAATGACTATAAATGGAAGTTACTGTCAATGGGGTTATTTATGGGTTTTTTTAAAATCAACTTAGGAGTGTAGATTGAAAATATGATGTTTTTTTCCCTTTACATGTACATGAATGTATATGTAAAGTACATGTATATGTACATGTATGTATTTTAAAATATTTTGGGTTAATATGAGATTTATATTTATAAATTAAGTGATTTGTTCCTGTGCTCATACCATCAATTTCGACATCTTCCAAGCATTGTATCAAAAGCATTGTTGTTGTTGTATTGATTCAAAAATAAGTTCAAAACATAGTATAGAAACATGATGACTTTAAATGAAAGATACTGCCAGTGTGGGTATTTATGGGTGGAGGGAGGGTTCAACTTAGGTGTAGCTTAAAAATATGATTTTTTTTAAAGTACACATATGTATTTTAAAATATTTTCGGTATTGATGAGATTTAAAAATGTAAGTTAGGTTATTTGTTCTTGTGCTCATACCAGCAATGTCGACATCTTCAAAGCATTGTAGCAAAAGTACTGTTGTTGTTGTTGTATTGATACAAAAATAAGTTCGAAATATAGTATGGAAACATGATGACTTTTAATGCAAATTACTGTCAATGTGGGTATTTATGTTGTGTGTTTTTTTCAACTTAGGAGTGTAGCTTTAAAATATGTTTTTTTTTCTTTAAAAGTCCATGTATGTAATTTAAAATACTGTGGGTAAATATAAGATTTAAAAATATAATTTAAGTTATTTGTTTCTGTGCTTATACCAGCAATTTCGACATCTTCCAAGTATTGTATTAAAAGTGTTGTTGTATTGATACAAAAATAAGTTGCAAACATTATATGGAAATATGATTACTTTAATGGAAGTTACTGTCAATGTGGGTATTTATGTGTTGTTTTCTTTTTCAACTTAGGAATGTAGATTGAAAATATGTTTTTTTTCTTTACATGTGCATGTATGCATATGTAAAGTACATAAATATGCGAATGCATATATTTAAAAATATCTGGGGTAAATATGAGATATAAAAATGTAAACTAATGATTTGTTCCTGTACTCATACCACTAATTTCGACATCTTCCAAGAATTGTATCAAAAGTTTTGTTGTTGTGTTCGTATAAAAGTTGGAAACATAATTAGTTTAGATGGAAGTTACTGTGAATGTGGATATTCATGAGGCGGGAGGGTTTCAACTTAAGAGTGTAGCTTGAAAATATGTTTTTTTTCTTTAAAAGTACATATACTTATTTTAAAATATTTTCGGTAAATATGAGATTTAAATATATAAATTAAGCAGTTTGGTAGCGTGCTCATACCACCAATTTTGACATTTTCCAAACATTCTATCACAAGTGTTGTTGTTATTGTATTGATACAAAATTAAGTGTGAAACATAGAATGTAACATGATGACTTGAGATTTTTAAAAAATATAAATTAAATTATTTGTTCCTATGCTCATACCAGAAATTTCGAATTTCGATTTTGTTGTTGTATTGATACAAAAAAAAATACGGAACTTAGTATGGAAACATGATTACTTTTGATGGACGTTTCTGTCAATGTGGTTATTTATGGGATTTTTTTAAACTTAGGAGAGTAGCTTGAAAATATGATGTTTTATTTTTCTTTAAAATTACAGATTTACATTGATACAAAATTGAAATACAAAAAAAATTACAAAAAAAATACGGAACTTAGTGATTGAGCATACAAATTAGGTATCTTATTTTATTACTCATGCCGTAAAGTACGACTTATTTTCCAAATATTATACCAAATCCTGTTTCCTTAACCATATTAAATATTGCTATAAATCTTGTTTCCTTAGTCATACCAAATATTGTACCAAATTCTCTTTCATTATCCATACCAAATATTGTACCAAATCATATTTTCTTAGCCGTACCAAATATTTTACCGAATTATGTTTCCTTAGCCGTACCAAATCTTGTCTCCTTACCAATTGTTTACCACATTTAATTCTGTATTTGATCCGGATATGTATTTTAGATACCGAACTTGAATGAAAAACTTTATTTATCCGGTAACTATAGGTTTTGCAGATTTACTAGCACTAGCTTTTTTAGATTGGATTTCGTTCGAAATTTCGTTAAATATTTACAAATTTTGTGTAAAGAAAATACCTCGAATTTGATTCGAATAGTTTAAAATATATTTGGCATCAAATTCATAGACAGTTACAGAGGCAAACACATAAAGAAGCCAAAAATGTATATTTTGAAGTTAAGGATGAATCATGGAGTTTCGTTAAAATATTAGATTCGAATACTTCGTCATTAATATGATTCATCCTTGTATACCTCATATCCGAGAAAATGAAGCTACATAGCATCCAACAAATCAATTTAAATTCAATAGTTTCAAAAGTTAAATAAGGAATATTATATTTCATTTAAATAAAACCCAAGTACATTGTTTTTTATTTAATATGGCATTGTGTTTTACATTATCCCTAAAATACTATGTTCCATATATAATAAAATATAAAGAAAAAACCCTAAGTGCTGTTGGCATTATTTACAAATTTATATATTTCTAATTTACATAAGCTTTTGTTATAAACTTTAAAATATTACACTTAAAACAGATTCTAATGTAATGTTGAATGCAGAACGTTCATTTCCTTACTGTGTCCCTAATAAAAGATAAGAGAGTGCCACAGTTTCTGAATTTCCTAAGGCAAATGGTTACAGCCTTCGTTGAACCACTTTTGCTCTCAGTGTATACCCACGACAGAAAAGGTAATAAGGCTTTTCCGGCAAGAGAACTCCAGCGCATTAGAGCACCTAATGTCACACTATTACCATTAAAGCTGGAAACGCTGAGTTTTGTTCCTCATTTAGATCGGAAACTTGTAGCTATAGAGATGTGTCGACATTATATCATCGATACCGAGAATATTAAGCAGAAAAGTAACGCCTTCTCTGCTCTAAACCATAAAGCAAATGATCCCAGGTTGCACAATATTGCATCTCAATATTGTACAATATTGTGGGATAATAGATTACTGAATATTTTTTTTATTATACAATAATACAAAGAAGCTAGGTTTCGTTTTTTGTTGGATCGAAAACTATTGAAATGTATCGACATTATAGTATCAATACAGAGAATATTAAGCCAAAAGTAACGCCTCTTCTGTACTAAACCATAAAGCAAATGATCCTAGATAGCGCAATCTTGCATCTCAATATTGTACACTATTGTGGGATAATAGATTATTGAATATTTGTTTTATTATACAATACTACAAAGAAGCTAGGTTTCGTTTTTTGTTGTTGTTGGATCGAAAACTATAGAAATGTATCGACATTATATTATCGATATGGAGAATATTAAGCAGAAAAGCAACGCCTTCTCTTCCCTAAACCATAAAGCAAATGATCCCAGTTTGCACAATCTTGCATCTCAATATTGTACAATATTATGTGATAATAGTTTATTGAATATTTGTTTTATTATGCAATACATCAAAGAAGCTAGTTTCGTTTTTTTTGTTGTCGTTGGATCGAAAACTATGGAAATGTATCGACATTATATCATCGATACGGAGAATATTAAGCAAAAAATATCGCCTTCTCTGCATTAAACCCTAAAGCAAAGGATCCCCGGTGGCATAGTCTTGCAGAAGAATATTATAATATATATTACTGTATATTCTATACCGTTATACAATATTTGATTCTGTTTTTCGTTCTTCATTTGGATCGAAACGTGTGCTATAGAGAGGTGTCGACATTATATCATTGAGACAGAGAATATTAAGCAGAAAAGTAACGCCTTCTCTATCCTAAGCGATAAAAAAATGATCCCAGGTAGAACAGTCTTGAAGCATAATATTTTACAATATTATGCAATAATAGATTATTGAATATTCTATACTATTGTAAGATTCTGCGAAAAAGCTTTCATTCTTATTTGGATCAGACATTTGTGGTATAGAAATTTGTCGACATTATATCATCGATACGAAGAATATTAAGCGAAAAATATCGCCTTCTCTACACTAAACCATAAAGCAAAGGATCCCAGGTAGCACAATCTGACATTACAATATTGTACAATATTGTGTGATAATAGATTACTGAATATTTTTTTTAATCTACAATACTAGAAAGAAGCTAGGATTCGTTTTTTGTTGTTGTTGGATCGGAAACTATAGAAATGGTTCGACATTATATCATCGATACGGAGAATATTAAGCGTAAAGTAACGGCATCCTCTACACTAAACCATAAAGCAAATGATCCCAGGTTGAACAATCTTGCATCTCAATATTGTACAATATTGTGGGATAAAAGATTACTGAATATTTGTTTTATTATGCAATACTATAACGAAGCTAGGTTTCGTTTTTTTGTTGTATCGAAAACTATTGAAATGTATCGACATTATATTATGAATATAGAGAATATTAAGCGCAAAGTAACGCCTTCTCTACACTAAACCATAAAGCAAAGGATCCCAGGTGGCGCAGTCTTGCAGAAGAATATTATAATAAATTATGGTATATTCTGTAATATTATACAATATTACATAAAATCTGTTTTTCGTTCTTCATTGGGATCGAAACTTGTGCTATAGAGATGTACCGACATTATATAATCGATACGGAGAAAATAAAGCAGAAAAGCAACGCCTCCTCTACCCTAAACCATAAAGTAAATGATCCCAGGTAGCACAATCTTGCATCACAATATCGTACAATATTGGGGGATAATAGATTACTGAATATTTGTTTTATTACACAATACTACAAAGAAGCTAGGTTTCGTTTTTTTGTTGGATCAAAAACTATTAAAATGTATCGACATTATATTATCAATATAGAGAATATTAAGCGAAAAGTAACGCCTTCTCTGTCCTAAACCATAAAGCAAAAGATCCCAGGTAGCACAATCTAGCATCTCAATATTGTACAATATTGTGGGATAATAGATTACTGAATATTTGTTTTATTATACAGTACTACAAAGAATCTATATTTCGTTTTTCCTTTGGATCGAAAACTATAGAAATGTATCGACATTATATTATTGATATGGTGTATATTAAGCGAAAAATATCGCCTTCTCTACACTAAACCATAAAGCAA
>JAOUZG010017540.1:805798-827992 GCA_026289955.1 Argiope argentata
ATATATATATATATATATATATATATATATATATATATATATATATGTGTGTGTGTGTGTGTGTGTGTGTCATTAACTAGACATAAGTTCTTGAATAATTTGCAGCATAACGATTTATCAAAAATATTTATAGACCAAAAGAAATTAACAAAAAGACCAAATATTTCCACTTTTTGTGCATTCGTATATTAATAATTCAGACGATTTTTAAAACCCATATCAACATTTAAGTATCGCAAAGAAAAAATATTTTATATTCGCATATCCATTAAAAAAAGCAATACTATGTTTTATCAGCAACAAAATAAAAGCTTTTCATCGCAATACAAAAGTAAAATCAATACTTAATATTTATTAATTTTAATTAAACCTTTTTTCATAATGTAGCTGTAGTTCATGTGAAAAAGTAAACAAAACAGCATTAAGGTTGCTATAAGATCTTTCTACTGGGTTACCATTTGGCGACATTTCAGGGCGATACTGAACTACACTTCTACCGAAGATTTTATCCCTGATTTTTGATTTTTTATTCTTTAAAATACTCTAATAGGGAAACACTTGTAGCCCTTTCCTCGTCAAGTAAGACAAAATGTTTAGAACCATCTAATAATTCAAATTATCTGCTATCTTGTATGGCTATTTCATATTTACTTTTTATCGTTCCAATAAAAATAAATTGCTTTATTAGGTAGAAAATCGCCGAAAAATCAAACTTTGGCGACAAGGCAATAATTTTCAGATGAACTATCTCATAGTCATTCTATTTGAGCATTTAGGATATTAGATCAGAGGAGATGAGTGACGAAACTATTTTAATAGTTTGATTCTAATTTCTAGTGGATTTTTTAACATGTTGACTTAAGACATTAGGTTTGAGAAATTGAAAGTAAAGACTAGTATGATATTTTGACTCAAATTTATAGTGGATTTTTCAACATGTGAAGGTGTATTACCTGTGAACTGCATCTTGAAAAAAAACTGTTATATGATTCTCTGAGATGAACTATTGAAACTAAAGGTATGTAGCCTTTTGGTTCAATTGTTTTTATGTGATGTCCAGAAAGGATTTATTTCTAGATGATCTTTAGATTTTTAATTAAGGTTTGAACTCGTTTGTAAATTCTGACTCTCCACTCTGAAAAAAAAAATTGTCTTTACACTCATTTAGATAATTATTATTATTACAAAATCTATACATCAATAAAAACTTTCACATAAATTTTAAGAATTGTGACAAACTAATTGTATTATATTTTTGAGCCCCTTGTAGGCTAAAAGTAATTCTTGTGTTCGAATATACATAATTAGGTATATTATTAATTTTAGGATTACAAAAAACTGAAAACTTAATCAAATTGTTAAAAGTGGTTGAAAAGTTTTCCTGAATGATTTCAAAACATATTGTTGCATTAAAGTTAGTTTAATGCCACTTCAAGAATTTTTTATTGTAATTTTTAGTGTTTTTATATAAATTTTATACTTTTTAGTGAAGTAATAAATAGTGATATAATTTCTATAATTACGTTCAATTGTTTATTTAATTATTTAGAAGTTTAATATGTAATAGCTGACTGAAATTTCACATTTTTCAAGCATCGATTATCTCATAAAATTGGTTAATTGGGGAATTGGCTTGGACAACGCAACTTTTAATACTAGAATTAAAAAACTCAATTTTTTAAAAAAAAAATATTTGATTTTCAGTATTTTTTTTGTGCATTTTTGTCAGAAACTATACAAAAATAAACGGCAGAAATCATGATGTCGATTAAATAAATATTAAAAGATATGCAGATGATAAAATAATTTGTTTTTCAAATAGAGTTTCGGATTTTGTATTTTGATTAAAATTTCGTGTTTTCATTTTTTTCATCATGTCAATTTATTATATTGAGATCGTTAATATTTTGATGTAATCCATTAACATTTTGACTTCTATGGTTCTATGATCATTCATTATCCTATTAAATAACTTACATTTATTAACTAAATAAATCCAATTTGTTTTAAGTTTTTGAATAAAATCTTTACCTAAAAGGTTTTATTGATAATCGAGAGTAAGCTTTTCTTTATATGTTTCTGTAATTACACTGAAAATTTTTGAACCCTTCATTTCAAATGTTGTTAGATCCAGTAGATTTTGATCTTAAGGTAAAGTTAATAAACCGATGTAGACGATATGCATTTTTTAAAGAATATTCTTCAGTATTTATTACGGCAGATTATTTCAACTACCTTTCATTCAGATTTTGATAAGTTTTAACCGTTTCATAATGTTATAGCCATTACTTTTATAACGGAAAATTCAATTTTAATATAAAATCAAATTAAGAAATTAACATTATTTAGCATGACAGAATTTTAAATTTTAATTTATCTATACTTATTTATTAACCTATTTTTAATTTTTTAAATATTTTTGTTTACGACAATTAAGTGTGTCGTAAGTAATTTTTTTTTACATTAAATAGAATCCAGACTTTCCAACTTTAAAATAGATGATGCTAACATTAATAGAATAAAATAATGCAAATAAAAAACTTAGTTCCCGTACCGACTTAGTTTTGCATTTCTATTATTTATCTCCTTCAGCAGTTTTGAACCTGTACGTATTATTTTCCTTTTATTTCTTCATTCGTACAGTAATAAAGAAAATACTGCAAATGGTGCAAATGTGTACGAATAAAGAAATTTATTACTTTATGCGTACAGTAATAAAGAGAATTCTGCAATTGGCGAAATTGTGTATGAAAGAAATTTATTTCTTTATCCGTACAATAATAAAGAGAATACTGCAAATGGCGAAATTGTTTACATATAAAGAAGTTTATTTCTTTATTCGTTCAGTAATAAAGAGAATACTGTAAATAGCGAAACTGTGTCGATTTCCATTCACGAAGACTATAGTACTAAACGCTCTAGAATCAATCGATTTGCATTTAGGTTGTACTTTCATTGATAAAATGACCATTGCTTCGTAAAATTATGACATGTTAAAAAACATTAAACATCTAAATTTTCATATCTGAAGCTCTAATTTTATGAATACTCTCCTAAGAATTTCTTCAATAGAATAACTGGAAACGATTAAAATAATCTAAACCTTTTAAATAGAGAATTGATTAACTTGTTTTCAGCTGTCCAGAATTTTGTGCAACGATTCTAAGATCAGAAGTCACATTTAGAGATAAACTATCTGGCATTCCACGCACCTTGAATTCCAACGAAATTCAATCTAAAGCTGCATATTTCCACTCTTAAAAACAACATATCCTCAATTAAGTTTTGATTTTTCTTGTTATCTACACGTACTGCGATGACCGTTTGATTAAGGTCTGCAATCCAATTAGATAACCCGTGTATTACTATATATTTAAATATAGTCAAGAAATGGTCATCTAATTAGAAAAATAGTGCTACATACACGTACGAGGTCAATCGTAAATGCGTTATCTAACATGTTTAGGATCATTCAATAAGTTGGACAGATTTGCGATTCCCCTATTTAGAATTTTTGCAATCATAATCTGATACTCCAAACGAAAAATTATCCTTTGACTTGAAATATACTTCCAATTATAAATTTCACTCATGAAGATTAAGTCCCAATGGGAGCACCTCAGATATAAGAATTAGAAGTTTTCGACATATGGTTGTTTCTTGCTACCCGAGGGAGCACAGTAAAGGTGGGGGGGGGGGTTACCCCCCTTCTGATTATGCTTGTTATCTTCATGTAAAGGGTTGCACCTTAGCTAGAGATCTTCCTAAGACTCCATCTTAAGAAAGATCTCTAGCTAAGGTGCAATTCAAATACCTGCTAAGACTTGACCTACCTATGACGTAGAAAACGGATATCTATGACCTGATTTTTTGGACTGGAATTAGCCTAAATATGAATATTTAAAAATATGTTGAATTAACATTCTTTCATAATTTAAAATTTATTTGATTTGTTATGTTTCTCTGAATTTACAATATGTCCATGCAAATAAAAAGTTAGATGAATGAAACTGTCTTTTTTGAAGTATTTAAACATTCCTGAGTGCTCTAATAAATAGATTATAATAATTCCGGAACTGGTGTATTTTTTACTTGAATTAGTTTAAATGTGAATATTTAACAGAATGTTGAATTAATGTTCGTTCATAATTTAAAGTTATTTAATTTCTTATGTTACACAAAATTTTCGATATGCCCAGTAACGAAAAATTACATACATTTATATGTCTACCTTGAGGTAATTAAAAATTCTAGTTACATGATGTGTTTAAAAATCCCCCCCCCAAAAAAAGATTACCTTAATTTCAAAACTGGATTTTTTTTTTTGGAATCTTTGAGAATCAAAATGACGCTTTTTATCAAAATGTTGTATTAATGTTCTTTCATAATTAAAAATTATTTGATTTTTTATGTTTCACTGAATTTTCAATATGTCCAGGAAATAAAAAAAAATTAGATGAATTAAACTGTCTTTTTTGAAGTATTTAAAAATTCCTGAGTGCTCTAACAAATAGATTGTTATAATTCCGTTGGTTTTTTTTTTACTTGAATTAGTTTAAATGTGGATATTTAACAAAATGTTGAATCAATGTTCTTTCATAATTTAGATTTATTTAATTTCTTATGTTGCACAAAATTTTCAGTACGCCAAGGAACGAAAAAAATAAGAGGAATTTATACGCCTATCTGGATGTAATTAAAAATTCTTAGTTGCATGATGTATTTAAAAATCTAAAAAATAGGTTACCTTAATTCGAAACAGGCTTTTTTGGACTCTTTGAGAGTCAAAATGTGAGTATTTATCAAGATGTTGAATCAATGCTCTTTCATGATTTAAAATTGGTTCTCTCTTCCTTTATCCCGAATTTTTAGTATGTTCTGCTCCAAAAAAATGAATTATTAAGCTTATCTTGTATTTAAAAATCCTTTATTACTCCCAAAAAATAGATTATCTTCATTCCAAAACTGTATGTTTTTGACTCGGAGAAAATAAAAACATGGGTTTAACAAAATATTGAACAGATGTTTTATCATGATTTAAAATTAATTGACTTATTTGTTTCTAAAAATTTACGATATTCCCAGGATGAAAAAATGGGCTTAGTTAAAAAAGTTATCTTAAAGAATTTAAAAATTCTGGCGTGTTTGAAAAATCAATTGTTATAATTCCGGAATTAGATTTTTTTGGACTCATAGAGGGTCTAAATGCAACTATTAAAAAAATATCGAATCAATGTGCATTCATAATTTAAAATCATTTGATTATTTTCCGAATTTTCAATATGCGAAGCATTGGAAAAAATGATATGAACTAATCCGTCTATCTTGTTGAAGTATTTAAAAATTCGTGAGTGGTTCTCCAAATAGATTGTTATAATTTTGGAACTGGATATTTTTGGCCAGGAATGGGTCTAAATATGGCTATTTAACAAGAAGTGGAATCAATGTTTTTTCATAATTTAAAAATATTTCATTTCTTTTTTTCCTCCTAAATTTTAATATTAACAACACGAAAAAATGAAATGAATTAATCCATCTATCTTGAAATATTTAAAAATTCCTGAGTGCTCTACTAAATAGATATTTATAATTCAAAATTTCAAAAACTATTTTTTTTTTACTTGAATAGGTCTAAATGTGGATATTTAACAAAATTTTGAATCAATGTTCTTTCATAATTTAAAATTATTTAATTTCTGTTGCACAAAATTTTCAATATGCCTAGCAACGAAAAATTAGATACATTAATATGTTTATCTTGATGTAATTAAAAATTCTTAGTTACATGATGTAATTAAATATTTTTAGTGACATGATGTACTTAAAAGTCCAAAAAATAGATTACCTTAGTTTTGAAATTGGATTTTTTGGACTCTGAGGGCCAAAATGTGGATATTTAACAAAATTTTGAATAAATGCTCTTTCTTAATTTAAATCGAGAGGAATTTTTGAGTCTATCTTGATGTAATTAAAAACTCTTAGTTATATGATGAATTTAAAAATCCAAAAAAATAGATTACCTTAATTTCGAAACTGGATTTTTTGGATTCTTTGAGGGTCAAGATGTGGCTGTTTAACAAAATGGTGAATCAATATTCTTTCATAATTTAAAGTTATGTGATTTCTTATGTTTATCTGTCTTTTAAATACGTCCAGCACCGGATAAATTATAATCTTCTTATTCCTCTCTAAGTAGAACACGGTAAAAGAAGATTAAATGCGCAATATCTCAAACACTTCGCAGTGTCAGCTAAAAGATCAATTTCAGAAAATCTTCCTGATAAGGCTTTTTTTTACCCTTTCACAGCCCAGTGATTTATAATCTATTGCAAATTTCTGCTCGGTGTAAAAGTACTAACAACAAATTCTTTTTAAAAAATAAGTATCTATCAAAATGTCAGTGTCACGTGATCCTCTTCAAGTAACTTCCGTTTGATATATCTTGACTAAATTCTAAATAAAAGCCAAGCAAAAGAAAGAAGATCCGGTTTTAGAGGATCATAGAAGATGGACAGGTTTTATATTGCACCAGACACACATTTTGGTTGACTTCTTTTATTTCTAGTTATTTTTCTACTTAAACAGCTACTCCTTATTTTTTTACAGATTTCTTTCTCTCCTTATCTAATAAAATTTATCCTCCGAAGATTTAAAGGACGTCGAGAAGTTATTTGAACAATAGGATATTGATTTCAGGAAGCTTCGCTTATTACAAGGCGTGATATGCAGATCAGGGAAGCAGTTTCCGGGTTCTTTCGGGGCTTCTTTTTGTCTACTTCGTCTTCTTCAAAGTGTTTCTTAAATCATATTTCTTACATCCTGAGAATATGCGAAAAACACAAGGGGATATTTATGAGTTTTATTTCCAATATAATTGTAATTATGATAAGTTAAAGTGATGAGTCATTATGTTTGGTAATTAGCAATGGTATAAATATTATAAAGAATTTTCTTTTCTGATTTTCTGAATATATGTAACCTAAGAATTTAACCCTTTATCTACTGATGATACTGATTAGTACCGATTAAATATGGATTATATTTCCGTAATATGGCTATTTTTGCCGATGGTATTCTGAAAAACATGGAGAACGCAACCCAAATAGCAAGAGGTTATTATAGGCTAAAAAGAGGAATGAAAAATATTTAATTAATTTAATTAGAATATTTCTATTAGTTAAATTTTTGTGGGTTCTCTGGGATTAATAAATAATGATGAATAATAATTGTGAATAATAATAATGAAGGATTAATAACTAATGATGAAAAAATGAAGTTTGAAAATTGATGGCAACATAATTCAGTGGAAAAGGGGGTAATTTCAAATTCGAATCTTGAAGTTTATTACGCTTCAAACTCATTAAATCCGCAATATATGATACAAATCCCTTGCAATTCTGTCACTGAGAAGTTAGGTGTGAATTTTAAAATAATAATACTATATGTAAAAATATCCTAGACCCCCTCCCACCCAAATACACTTATAATTTCTGTGTTCTTTGGGATTATTCTACAAGAAAACTTTACTGGTGCAAAAATGAAATTCCAAAAGTGATGGAAACATAATTCAGTAGATAAAGGGTTAATTTCAAACCCGCACTTGAAGTTTATCACGTTTCAAACTCATTAAATCCGCAATATATAATATAAATTCCTTGCAATGCTCTCAATGAAAAGTTATGTGAATGTTAAAATAATAATACCATAGTTAAAAATATCCTAGCCCCCCCCACCTCCCACATACACATATAATTTCATACCCACTTAGTCAGATTCCAAAAATAAATTGCAAGATGCGAAATCAATTATCTATAAAATTTATAGTTTTCTATTTTTTATAAGTAATAATTTGTTGACTCATAAAAAGTTTCAAAATATTCGTTTGGGAAAGCAAATTTTTTTATGTATATATATAATATTTCTATCAAGGTAACACAAATTTTCAAATAAATTTTTCAAGTATTACTTGATTGACAAAATGAAGACTCAAGGTGGAGGGAGGGGGGACGAAAAGACTAAAGCGATATTCGGTTGAGAGAAAAGAAAAAGTTAAACTCACCATATTATGTGTGTTCTGGTTGTAGCCATAGCATCACTGAAAATAAAAGGATTGTTTTTTCCTCCAAATCAACCTCCCCCGGGGGGGAGACACCTCGAAATGAGATTGGGTTGCTTCCGGCATGGTGATTGGATCTTGCCCCCCCCCTGGGGAGTATACTAATAGTCCGGGGGTTAGACACGTCCCATCGATGGCGCGGCATATTTCCTAACGGGTGTGTTGTACCGTGACCGGTAATGGCCATTAGGACTCAACCACAGTTCCCACCATTGCTGTTGTTGCTGCATTCCCATCATTTAGCCAGTTTCGATACGAATCTGCGACGGTAGGGCCAGTAGCCGAGTCACATGACCATAATACAAAAGTCGACTTTGGTATCGTAGATGTTATCTGGCTTTTATAAGACTCACGCTATAAGCCCAAGTAGTTTTAATCCGTGTGTCTTCGGGCAGGTTGGAGGGTCTGGATATAATTTCCTCCAAATCAATCAATCAATTAGTTGTGAATGCAGTAAGCATTCACAGATTGCTTATCTAATCACATTGACCACTATTGCTTATTGATTTATGTCCAGTTCGTTTACGTGAATATTTATTTTTTTTTTTAAATTTTGATCATTGAGCTATCAAAGGAACTAATTAAGCAAAATCCATCGAAATTTGAAGATGAAAGTTAATATTAAAAAATAGAATTTAGCAATAGAAAATAAATCCAAAAGGTTCTACAACGCGATGTATGGTATCGACATTTTACAAAGGTATTGCCAATATATGGATGAAGCGATGAGCAACATACCGTATAATATGAGCAACATATCCGCAATTAAAGCAGATTCAATACTCTACGTATATTCATTAAACTATGGAAAATTAGAAATTAGCCCCATATTTACAGAGTCCTCGACTAAAAATTCATTCCTATAATTACATTTGAATAATGAAATCAGTATAGAGATAACATACACGTTTAAAGCGATCTGTTTTCAGTTGTAATATGTTTAAAATGTCCTTGTAATATATTAGATAATTTTGCATTTGGTTTAATAAGGATTCAAACCATAAGTCATATCAAATCTAATTCTGGACCGATTTTCCGCTTTTATGAATCATGTGCTGAAACTATAAACAGTTAGATGAACATTATTCAACATAAATTGTCCGTTATGGAGCACTGTTGATATATTTTATGGTAGCTTATCCTAAAAGCGTTATATAAATAAAGTCCTTAATGAAAATAATGTCATGAATGACATTCCTAGGTGCATGACGGCTGTGAATAAGTCAGTATGTTTGTCGTAATCACGGATTATGGTTGGGTTTGTGTATATACAAACATATTTTGTATTTTGATTTATACATCTTTTACATCGCGGTATTTGTGATAGTTTAATCTAATATTTTCAACTCAAATCGTGGTGCCGTGGTGGTAAGTTCTCTTCGAAATCCGAAGACTTTGTCTCGAAACTAGATTCCACAGAAGAACCGTCGTGTAATCGGGCCAGTTGGACGTTAAATCCATTGGGGTTTAAGTCCTCTCGCTGCTGTGGTTTGGAATTTCGGAGATTGGTGGGCCAGATCACGCGTGTTGTCCTCGTCATCTGACCGGGGTTCAACATTAAAATGATCGTCTCTAAATGCTTTAGTAGGGTTTTAAAACGGGTAGTTAATATAACTTAACTAGAATAAACTCATTTTCAAAAACACCAATCGTGTATTAACCTTCAAAACTCATACACATGAAATAGTGAAAGTTTTATCTCTATGTATTTGAAATTGGATAAATAAAACTGTTTTTAAATCTTTTCATAAAAGAATATACTCCTAAGTATACTTTTCTCTTCTTTCAAAATAATTTCAAAACCAGCATCTTCATAAACAGTCCGTTACATACATTTGCATATATTTCTTCTTTGTCAATAAATTTGTTTCTACAAAGAACGAATTGAATCTCCTGAATGGAGTTTTCTAAAAGCCTTAGAGTTTGCTTCGTCAGAAGTCAATAGATCTTAATTAACATAACAGAATAAACAAATGTAATTTTCAACAACTTAAATGTGTTTCTTTTTAACTACCTTTCTTTGACTCTGAGCTTTTGAGAGTACTCTCTAGGGTCAAATTAATTTGCCGTCTGTTTAACGTAATTAACCCAGAGCCTTATATTGAATCAACGGATAATTATACAGGCACTTTATGCTTTTAAGATTTGCCAAAGTAGCTTTGTTATGCATATGTAAATCTTTAGTAAACAACTTTTTCATATGCTAATGTCTTTTATATTTGGTTGTTACTCTTAATGTCTTTTGTTGGTGCTTGTTTTCTTTTGAGTTTTAATAAAATTCTAAATATTTGATTGCTTTGTTTAGCAAGCCGAAATAAACATTATTTACCACAAATTCCATTAAGAATAAGTTGCTTGCCATGTAATAACTAATAAATACATAATTATTTCTTTCTTTTCTGATTTTAATACTTTAATTTATGTTAGCTTATTTATTCCATTTTATTTATCAATTTTACCATTTCGGCTAAAAATTTCTAAGTTTCTTTTTAAAATGTCTATTTATTCTTATTTAAAGGAAACATAATACAGTGTTAGGACTCTAATTAACATATATATTCTAAACTAAATGAATTACTATTATAAATTTAATGATTTTAAAAAAACGGATCTTAAAATTTAATTTTCAATATTTGAATTCAATTTACTCGGTGACATGCTATTAGCCTAACATTAATGACCACTAATATAGACATATCAAGCAAATCTTGAGCTATTTATAGTTAAAATCTCAGTTAACACAGCGTAAAGCACTATGTTGTGAAATATTATATATTAATCAATAATCTACAATATTATACATCATTGCAAGATATTAAACGTTATTAATCAATGTTAAACAATATTGTACTCATGATATTTAAGAAAGGGTTTTAAATTTTATAGAAGAATCTTTTATCTTGGCTCCTCAAAGAATTATTTCATAATTTTTTCTTTTTCAGTAATTTTCATAGATTTTATTTTATTAATATATTAAGTCGTGGAATAATCTTTAAGGTCGTCAATAATCGTTAGTCAAAATTGTCGACATACTTATCTATGAATGTCTATGTTCCCAGATAAATATATTAATAGTGATTGTACTGAGATTGCAGGAAAATAATAATACAAATTTGTAATCTTCGAATAATCGTTAAGGTCACCAATAATCGTTAATCAAAACTGTTGGCATTCTTATCTAAAATACTTATCTATGTTCCCAAATATAGATATTAATAGTAATTGTACTGAAATTGCAGGAAAACAATAATACATATTTGTAATCGTCGAATAATCGTTAAGGTCACCAATAATCGTTAATCAAAACTGTTGGCATACTTATCTATAATACTTATCTATGTTACCAGATATAGATATTAATAGTAATTGTACTGAGATTGCAGGAAAATAACAATACATATTTGTAATCGTCGAATAACGTTAAGGTCGTCAATAATCGTTAATCATAACTGTTGACATACTGATCTATGATACTTATCTATTTCTATAGATATTAATAGTAATTGTACTGGTATTGCAGGAAAATATTATAATACATATTTGTAACAATATTTCAAATTTGATACTGACTATCTCACTTTATATCTATATAAATGCAAAGAGTATTGCTTTTAAAAATGTTTTTTTAAAAGGCGTGTTTAGATTTAAAATTTTTAAATCATTTTCAATAGCATCAATTTTTAAAGAATTATTTGCTTTTTGAGAAGTTTGATTATGGATTCGAAATACTTTCAAAGAATAATGTGATATTAATCTGCAATTTTGACCCAAAAGTTAACCTAACACCTTAAGGCGATCAGGGACCTATAAAAGGAATTTTTGTAATTTTCACCTCAGCGATTCAAAATTTTACAGGCATTATGAGTAACACTATAGGAGATAATACACAAAAATTTAAAGCACTATATTAATTTATTTATGAGTTAGGGTAATTAATATAATATAATATTAGCGATAAATAACGTTAATGAAAAATATTCCAGGAGATCCAAATTTGTTCGAATGCTCTGCAATTTTTATTATTACTGACTCTAACCCTTTTGAAACAAATGTTGGGGTTAATCTTGAAGTTTGAGTACGAAATACCAAAATTAACCAATTTTATAACCTAAGACTACTTAAACTTTTAAAAGAAATCAGTAGTTTTGAGTTATTACATTGGTTAATTTTTATATTTCGTTCTCAAATTTTAAGATTAATCCCGACCTTTGTTTCAAAAGGGTTAGAAAAAGTAATAATAAAAATGGGAGTGCTTTCGAACAAATTTGGAACGCCTGGAACATTTTTCATTAACGGTATTTATCGCTAATACTATATTATACTAACCCCCCCTAACACATAAATAAATAAATACAATGCTTTAAAATGTTTTGTGTCATCTACTATAGTGTTACACTTAAAGCCCGTAAAATTTCAAATTGCTAAGATGAAAATTACAAAAATTCATTTTAAAGGTCTCTGGTCACCTTAAGGCAACCAGGGACCTTTAACATGAATTTTTACATCAGCAATTTAAAATTTTGCAGGCATTAAGACTAACACTATAGGAGATGATACACAACATTTTAAAGCACTATATTAATTTTATTTATGAGTTAGGAGGGTTAATATAGCGATAAATAACGTTAATGAAAAAAGTTCCAGGCTCCTCCAATTTGTTCGAATGCTCTGCAATTTTTATTATTACTTTCTCTAACCCTTTTGAAACAAAGGTTGGGATTAATCTTGAAATTTGAGTACGAATTATGAAAATTAACCACAGTGATAACTTAAAACTACTGATTTCTTTTAAAAGTTTAAGTAGTCAGGTTATTAAATTGTTTAATTTTAATGTTTTGTAATAAAACTTAAAGATTAACCCCAACCTTTGTTTCGAAAGGGTTAGAGTAAGTAATCATAAAAATTGAAATGGTTCGAACAAATTTGGAGAGCCTGGAACATTTTTCATTAACGGTATTTATCTCTAATATTATATTATACTAACCCCCCTTACTATAAATTAATATATTGGTTTAAAATGTTGTGCATCATCTCCTATTGTGTTAGTCTTAATGCCCGCAAAATTTCAAATTGCTAAGGTGAAAATTGCAAAAATTCATTTTAAATGTCCCTGGTTGCCTGAATAGACAATAGATTCAACATAAATGTTTGTTACATGACGTATTATATGAAAATTGAATTCTACAGTACAAAGTTCTCAATGAAAGAAATTCATTCCTTTGTATTAAGAGCACGTGACTTCATCACTCTTGGCCGACACCATAACTTATCAGCTGCCAACCACACAACTGGACTCGAGTGTTTCCTTTACGATAACCACAGGAAGAAAGTGACAGAAAAGGAATCAAAACCCCCGCCCAGTGGTCACTCCTTCTGACAGCACTCTAATGTAGTAGCTGTCCGACTGGATTTTTGTTTTCACGCGTCACTGACACCAAAGAAGAGAACTGGACCAAAATATGATGACCACCTAGGAATGCCCGAACGTTCGTTGGATGATACCTCTCCTCTCCCCCCCCCTTACCCACAATCCTTGTAGCAAATATTTACGCTGAATGAACGTGCACGTCATCGCCCCCCCCCAGTGACGTAAGCACCTCTCGACATCGTTAGAGGGGCTGAAAAGCGATAGAGCGTATATCCGATCAGGGGTGGCCTAACGATTGTTGAGAAGGAGGGTATTATCGAACGTCATGGAGGGAGAGTTGGCTTCTGCCGTCTTATATCGTTTGGTGGGTGGATTATTCTGTCCGGATTGTGTCGATTTGTGGGGGTGGGGTGGGGGTGCAGGAGATAATACGGGGAGGTGATGTCTTGATGATCATGAAAGGAGGGGCGGATCTTAGAATGGGGAGGATTTTAAAAGTTGGTGAGGGAGGATTTGTAAGGGGTTGGTTTTAAAATGTGAAGTGATTTCGGATGATTCAGTTTATTTTATATATCAATGGAAAAGTAGATGCACTGAATTGAAAGATTTAAGAGGAAATGGCGATTGTGAATCATGTCGTTTTACTTTAAGATCAGGAGGAAATATTTGGCAATTCGGATGCCTTACAAATTTAAAAGGGCAGTTCTTGTGTATATGTAAATTTATTTATTCATTCCATGTATCTCAGGAACGGCTCTAACGATTCGGATCATACTTTAATTTTAGATAAAATTTTACTTTTTAAATATATATATGTCAGCCATAGTAACTTCATTCTAAAATATTCTCTTATTTCCTTATCCCTTCCACTTGATTTAATTCAACAGAAGCTTTGTAAAAGCTTCTAATTAAAATTAGCTAAACGCCGGACACTTTCCAACGCTTCAAGTGTAAAGACAGAAATTATCTCCATTAAATATACCTATTAAAATCTAAAGATATATATTCAGAGGGATAAAAATGTAATCAGCTTTTTTGTCATTCCGTTTTGTGATTTTCTGTGTTGTGCAAGTCGGTTTTGCTTGTTCATAATGCCTGCTTCCCGTAATGGAATAAAACGAACTTAAAAATGCAACCTATCTTCTCCATCATTTCGACCATTAAATGCTTTACACTATATAATATAAATAAGTGATAAGAAGGTGATATATTTCCTGATTATACAATAATTGTCTAATTCTTCTCTATGGTTATTTATATAAAATGTTATTATATATAATAAATTAATATATCTTATATTATCTTATTACACAAATACACCTTAGTTACTGTCTCATATATAAAGGATATAAAAAATGATGCCATTTAGGAATACGATTGTACAGTTTTGAAGAATTCTGATTTCAGATTCATTTGATTATTATAAAGAAGATTTTTTTTAATATTTTACCAGCATTTTTAATTATATTTGTAAATGCAAATGCAACACAAATAGATAAAATTTTAACCTAAGCAATTATACATAAATTTTATATGCCAATATTAAAATGAAATTCGCTTATCAGCTAAAGTAATTTGAAAACAGATAAAAAGGAAAATCTCACGAACACTTTGAAAATGAATATGATTATATAAAGTCAAATACTTCATGATCTTAAATGACTATCGTATAAATAATTGACTGATGTCTGCAAGTTGAATTAGTAAAAAAAAAAATCTGTTATTTTTTACTTTTCATGTTTCATAATTTTTGTGAATAGAAACACAGCATTTAATAAAATCTAATAGCATTGAAAATAATATAAGCATCTGAAAAAAAGCAACCCTAATAACATAATGCCCTCAGATTTACGAAAACTCTGATTTAAAAAAAAGTTGACTACAGGAAATAAAACCTTGAAAAATGTCCTTTTGAGCACGCGATTATATGAAATGAAATAAATAGGAAATGGGATATTTTTTTAAACAATAAAGGCGAGACAGAATACTTTAAATCGTTTGCAATGCTAAAGTTGACTCATTCGATGAAACGATTAAAATGAATAAAAATATAATTTAACAAGCACGAGCACGTGGCGCTTGGCCGTTCAAGAAATGATGTTCTGACATGATGCACTGAAATATGCATAGCAGATTTCATTTTAATCTTTATCTTACATTTGTCTTAACACAAATTTTCATGGTACTTAATTTGTTGATTTCAGTTCTGACTCATTAACTAATCTTATTCACTATATGCCCTAAAAGTATTCGTATTGCTGTTAAATTTCTGTCTTTCTATTAATTTGTTAAGTCCTCTGTCTTCCATGATGGCCTGTGCAATTGATAGCATAATCCATATGCCCCCTAAATTAATGACAAACGGGAAAAGTTGTGTCATCGTGCAGAATCTCATCCATTGGAAAGTACCATAGGAACCAAGTCAGCAAAATACATATCCAAAAACCAGTAAACAGTTAGCTTATAGTAAATGGTAATATATTACAGGTATATACTTTAAATAAGCAAAGGTGGGTTTATATTCGACCATCTATATGACGGCCAATAAGATAAAACATGCGCAGAAATGGACTGATTCATGATTGGCAGGATTTCTCAAGAAAAGTTCAGGCATTCCATGCTTGGCGATAAATTGCTGTTTTGGCATCCATGAATTTTTTTTTCTCTAAATATTGTATTAAAATGGAGGTTAACACAAAGAAGCACAATAAAGTAATAAAATGATCAGTATAATTATACTACAGGGAAAATGTCAGAGAAAATGGAAACAAAGATCAATAACACATAACAAAAATATCGGAAGTCTTCTATGATAAACGATCAATTTTTTTCACGCCAAATATGCTCAAAGAAACATGATAAAAAAGATTGAAATGAAATCTGCTATGCACGTTTCAATGTCTCATGTCAGAACATCATATCTTGAATGGCCAGGCACCACGTGCTCGTGAAAGTCAAATTATATTTTTTATTCATTTAGGATTTTCTTGAATGAGTCACTTTGGTATTGCAAACGATCTAGAAAACTTTGTCTCGCCTTTATTGTTTAAAAAAAATGTCACATTTCCTATTTATTTCATTTCATATAATCAAGATCTCAAAATGACATTCTTCTCGGTTTTATTTGCTGTAGTCGTTAACTATTTTTTTAATCAGAGTTTTTCTAAATGGGATGGCATTATGTTATTAGAAGCTGCTTTTTTCAGATGCTCGTACTTATAACGTTTTTTTTTTATTTTTTCATCTAGGGATTGTTTTATTTTTCGCCCTACGGGTTTTTGATGACGCGCCAAAACCTCATTCCAAAAACTATATCCTAATTTGACTTGATAAAAGCAAAAATGTCGGAATTATTCTATGATAAATGATCAAAATTCCATCCCAAAAAACCTGCCAAGTTGTACAAATATACACAAGGAAACATGGTAAAAAAAGTTTTGGAAACTACAGAAAAGAAATTTCAAATAAAATGAAAATAAATTGAATCAGAAGAAGCAAAAATCGCCTGAACTTGATAGACAATAAGTGATCAATTTTTTCAGGCAAGAAACCCCCTGCCAAATTTTATAAACGCATGCGCATTAAGACAAACAAATTCAATGCAGCGGAATGTTATTGTAGCCGACTTATCATATACCGAACAGTATTTTCCATTATTTTTATGCCTGGGCTACTTAGTGGCCGTCTTGTAATTGGCCGAGTGTGAACTCAGCTTCCATCAAACAGTGATTCCTTCCAGTTATATCCAATATCATACTTTAAAAGTAAACTCGATTAAGATAAGATAAAATATCTTCGATTTGGCACATAATTTTTCAAATAAGCGATTTACCATTCATTCAAGGACAGCTCCAAGTAAACTTAACTTCTTTTTAGCTGTTTGTTGAAAACTCACTTTTCAGCTATATTTATCATCAATCCATTGTGACTGAGAACAACCCACTTATACATAGAAGACAGGGTGTTGCACTACGAACAATATGATAAATAGTCCTTTCCTCTTTTATACAAGAATACTCCGTTGTCTCCAAAATTTTTCAACCTCTTAGACCAAAACCCTAAAGCGAATTTGAATGGAAAGATATTTTGAAAAGGAGAGATAGTGCAAAACATTCGACGCTGCAAATGCATTTTTCTTTTGTGATTTTACTCAAAGGGGGGGAAATGTCTTCTTTGTTATAATATATGAAGAAAGGGTAGAGTTTTGTTGTAGATAAATGAAACCAAAGTGTGTTACCACTTCTAGAGTTAAGTTTCGGAATCTTATTTCTAAGCAAATCTTTCTTTTTTCTGATGAAATTTTTTCCTTTATTTCAAACGTTTAATTTGGTAACTGTTATACAACCAAACAAGAATATAATTCCTTTTCTCTCAACGAATTTCACTTCTACTATACAAGCAAGATGATACTGATACCATTTTCTTGGTTATTGCTTTTATACAACCATGACTATACTGATACTATTTTCCTTCTTATTAATATTATACAAGCAAGATGATACGGATACTATTTTTATTATTACTGCTATATAAGCACGACGATACTGATACAATTTTCTTTGTTATTACTGCTATATAAGCACGACGATACTGATACAATTTTCTTTGTTATTACTGCTATATAAGCACGACGTTAGTAATACTATTTTCTTCGTTAATACTCAAAAAAAGCAAGATGCTACTAATCTCCTTTTCTTTGTTATTTTGCTTGAAGAAAACGTAGAATGTTGGCGGAGGTAAATGAAATCAAACTGTGAAACCCTTTCTATATTAAGTTGCAAACTCAACCATTTCTTTTTTTTTTCTGAGGAAATCTTTTCCTTTAATTCAATCATTTATTCTCGTAACTTCCGTCCAATCAAACAGGCAAGTAATTCATTTTCTTTCTAGGAATTTTATAGATGCTATACAAGCAAGATGATACTGATACTATTTTCTTGGTTACTACTGTTATACAGCCATGACTATACTTATATCATTTCATTGCTTATTAATGCTGCACAAGCAAGATGATACTGATACTATTTTTGTTTTCTTATTTTTACTGCTATAAAATAACGACGATACTGATACTATTTTCTTTATTATTACTCAATACAAGCAAAACGCTATTTTCTTAGTTATTATGCTTGAATAAAGGGTAGAGTGTTGGTGGAGATAAATGTAGCCAAAGTAGGTTACCATTTCTATATTAAGTAGCAAAATCAAGCATTTCATTTTTCTGGTGAAATATTTTCCTTTATTGCTATTAATTAGTCTCGAAAGAGCCGTACAATCAAAGAAGAATGTAGTTCATTTTCTCTCAACGAATTTTGCTGCTGCTAAACAAGCTAGATGATACTGATACTATTTTGTTGTCTTATTATTACTGCTATAAAACCTTGTTATTACTGCTGCTTTGTTGTTACTGCTATACAAGAAACATGATACTGTTATTATTTTCTTTGTTATTTCTGCTATTCAAGCACGTTGATACTGATACTATTTTCTTTGTTATAACTCAATACAAGCAAGATGCTATTGATGCTATTTACTTTGTTATTATGCTTGAAGAAAGGGTAGAATATTAGCGTAGATAAATGAAATTAAAAATTGTTACCATTACTGTTAAGTTGCAAAATAAACCATTTCTTTTTTCCTGATGAAATATTTTAATTTATGTTTATCGTTTAGTTTCGTGACTACCGTACAAGTAAGTAAGTTATGTTAGTTATAAAAAAAACCCATTCAACAAATATGGCAATTTTTGAAATACAATTATCTTTAAGTCATAGAAACATACTATTTTATTCAATGAATTTATTCAATGAATGAAGTTAGTAATCTTTAAAGTATTACAATCTCTCCAACTATTCATATTTTTAATCAAAAAAATAATTATTTTTTTAAATCTATACTAAAGTTATATTTATGGTGAAACACATCATTCAGTAAAATAACCAACTTTTCCATATTTTCTCATTCATTCTTAAAAAATAAAGAATTTAGAAGAATTACTTAAAAACCTACAATAATTTTGTCAATATTATTTAGAAATTCTTTCCAAAATATGGTTTGAACTTTCCGTTAAAATAATTTTTCTAAATTAATTTTAAAATCTTTCATTTTAGGAAATTTCTATGCATTATCTTTTTAAAATATTAAACCTAATTATTATGAAAAAATAGCACGCTAACCTGACACAATTTTGTTGCCAAGGTTCAAGATCAAGTTTAAAAATTCTTTTATAAAAGTTTAATTCAAAACAAAAGAAAGCAGCATTAGGATAATAAATTAACAGTTCTTTAAAATTTGAGTTCATTTTTCCTTTTTCCGAATTTTTAAAAGGTTACAGTTTAAAACATCTTTTTATCAGCATTTTTTCTTGCTTGCATGACTCCTACCATATATATTTATTGTTATATATCACACATACTTTAAAACCACAATCGAGAAAGCGTTCAGGACAAATTCTTTTATCTGTTCTCTAAACTATTTCATAAAATGCTCTCTTTTTTTAAAAGTATACTCTAGCTCTTTTAAGCGTGAATAATTTCAACTTTTATTGCTTTGTTAAATCGCGCGTATAAGTTATTTTTTAGATATAATATTTTTGAAAAATGTTGTTTTTCTGGGCTATTTCGAAGAAGGAAATATTTCTGAAAGCCTTATCATTTAATAGCTGAAACAACAAAAGAATCCTTTTTATTCGTTATCGGCACAAGATAAGGTAAATATTGTTAAATGTTCCTTTATAAAATGAAGTATTTAGTGTTTGGTTGAATGATTGTTTAATTTTTAAGCCTATTATCACGCGTCAAATACTCAATAGAATGTTAACATTTTTTTAAAATTTGTTTTGGAATTTTACTTTCTTTTATCGGTAGTAAAGAGATATTACGATCGTCAAAAAATTTGAACATGAGATATGGACGAATCTTCTCATGTTAAAAATTGTTGAGTTCTATAAACACATGTTTAGAAAATATATGCCTATTTGTCTGAGACAATAACTCAAATATACTTTTGGGATAGACGAATGAAGTTTGATCTGCGAGTTTTATGTCAAATATATAGATTTTCTATCGAAATTTGTGTGAAACCTCATAGAAAATTCATCTTTTAAATGTAAGTGAATACGATGATTACAAACGAAGAGCTCTAGATAAATTAAATTCTGTTCATAGACTTAACATCTATTGTATCGACTTCTACCAAATTTTGAGCAAAATATAATTGATGGTCCACTGTCTGTCGGTATGTACCTTTAGAGATGCGTAAACATAATAATTCAAAATTTCAGTGATTTAAATATATCAAATTTGGTATAAGATTTGGTCATTGCAAGTGAATTTTTGGGCCATTTTAGATTCAGTCGATTCAGAAAAAGTAATTTAAAACATGAATTCGATTTTCGGATACTATTAACGCATGGCAGGGAAAAATTGCCAAATAACTCGCAAAGTATACTAAAATTACTAAACAACTCTCCAAAACTACAAAATTCCCTGCAAAAAAAATATTTCGTAATCATTGTACACCAATGAAATGTAAGAGATTTTCTGGAAAGAGAAATTAATTAGAGAGGGTGAAAGATTTTTTTGAGGGGGGGGGGGTTCCAGCTGAATTTATAACAGTATAACAAAAGAAATTCCTAAAAGAAACTAGTCAAAATGCTTTATAGAAATATAATTTTCCTTAGCTATTTGACTGGGATAATAGTTTTCAGTTTAATTTGGATTTGATACATTTAACTCTTTACTTGGTAACTCCTCCAATGGAAAATTCGAGTCGATATTTGTAATTCGATATTTGTAATGTTGATGTCAGAACATAATGTTGTTTTGGGGATGAAGTTTTTAGTGTCAACAAAAATCCGTAGGTGAAAAATAAAGATTTTATTAACTGCAAGAGCATCTGAAAAAAATCAGATTTTAATAATGCATTGCCATTGCATATACAAAACCTCTAATTTTAAAAAAGTAAGCTAATGACTACAGCCAATTAAACCAAGAAAAATGCCATTTTGAGCACGTGATTACATGAAATGGTAAAAATAGGAAATGTGATATCTTTTTAAACAATCAATGCGAGACAAAGTATTTTTAAATCGTTTGCAGTGCTAAAGTGACACAAGAAATGTCACACAAGAATGGCCGTTCAAGAAATGATGTTCCGACATGATACATTGAAATATGTACAACAGATTTCTTTTCAATCTTTTATTTTGTTTTTTTTTATTAAATTTAGATACAGATTAGTAAGAATATGTTGATTAGCTTTTCGGTAAAATTTCATTTGCAACAATTATATAGTATTCATTTTTGGAGTTATTATATTTTTTTTTCGATAAAGACCTTGCATTAAGTAGGGCCGTGGTGGTCTGTTGGTAATTCATCAGCTTCAAACCCAGAGGGCTTCAGGCCGAGGCCAGATTCCACTGAAGAGCAGGCCTGTATGTGAACCTGGTGTATGTTAAATACATCTGAGGCCAAGCGTCCTCTCTAAGGCTAAGCGTACTCTCAGGTGTTGTCCTCTTTATCATTCCGCCGTACAAAATTACAAGATCCTTTTCAAAATACCTCTCGTTTTATCTTTCAAACAGCATGTTAATATAACTAAACTATACATCGAATTGTTTTTCCGAAAGTAAAGGGTTAAATTTCAAGTAGAGGAAACGTACTATATTTTTAGATTCCTACTGTTAGCTCACACTCTCCCTATATATATA
>JAOUZG010017540.1:828092-841775 GCA_026289955.1 Argiope argentata
ATATATAGTTCAAATTTTCAATCGTTAATAAAATACTTTTTATTCGTCCAATCAAATTCCAGTAAATTTTTTTAGACTTATAGAAAATGGTATTTGATGTTAATACAGTTTTTTCGAATAAGATTTCATTCATTTTTTATTAATGAAATAAAAACTAACTTTCTAGCCTTTATAATAGTTGCGATTGTTAGATCGGGATAGCCTGGTTGGTAGGGAGTTGCATTTGCATCCCTTGTGCCCCGAGTTTGAACCTGGCCGCTAAGTTCTCTGTGTTGGGAGATATACCACTGGGGGGGGGGGGGGGAGGCAAAGGCGGCAGCTATTGGGGGGCTCATGGGTCCATTCCCACAGAAGCTACTGCACCTCTCCTTACGTTGTAAAGCGGAACGCGAGAACAGCAATTGTAATTATTTAATAAAAAAGTAACAAAAATAAAATATTTCCTAACTCCTTAAATTTTTCTTAATATCCGCAGTAAGAATAGAATTTAAAAATTATTTTTTATATTACTTGTTTTTAAAATATTTCGTGATGCAAGAATAAGGAATTTCTGGGTAAAACTCACTAGTCGCCGTTGTTGTTACTTATGGCGCTTGTCATTGGACAAGCCCCACTGAAGAAAGCATCGGTAGATTTAAGCCTAATGAATGCCTCTTGTTTTTCGAAGTAGCGTCAACTAGGGCCAAGAATACGACTTAGCCACACACTTTCGCTTTTACAGCCCCTTTTTACAGGGGGGCACAGTTACACATCTCACAGATAGCACACCGAAGTACAACCATGCCGGAACCCGGGACTCCAAGAACACGAGGAAGACGCGCTGCCTCTAAGCCAAAGAACCGGTAAAACCTATTTAAAACTTATATATAAAGAATATACATTAAATTCCGTTTTTTTTAATATTTAATTTTGCCTGACCCCCCCCCACGAAAAAAACATATCTTTTAGTAAAACTGGGTTTTGGATTCGATGCCACACATTTCCTCTCAGAAGTGTCGATTTCATATATAGCTGTAATCTGGTAATAAGGAATTGGATCGATAAATGATTGGATTCAAATCCTTGGGAGAACTGTCATATAAGATGTCTTGTGTATGTTAAACCCATCAGGGTAGATGTTGCACGCATAAAATTACAAGTCAGGGGCATGTTTTTGTTCCAGCGGGACAAGTACTTGCCATCAACCTAACAGTATTTTCAGCCTTTCAACGCAGGTGCGTAAACTGATCATTATATTTTGGCCCATTGTCAAACCACGTTTCGGAAAAATGATAAGTAAAATCGGTACTTGACTGTCTATTTTTATCACCAAATTTGAAGACATCGCCAATGAGTTGCTAAAGAGCCATTGTTTTAAAAATTGTTCAAACCTTAAATGCCGTCCGCCATTTTGTTGATTTCGTTGGCGTTGACAGTTTAACGCCAAATTTGAATCCGTCGCCAATGAGTTACTAAATCGTTGGCGTCGATGGTCTAATATGCAAGTACCGAAAAATCTCAGCTGGTAGCAGAGAGAAAATCCTCGTTGGAACATGCTTTTTCTTTTAATTATTATTATCATCTGAGAACATGTTGTTTTGGTTATTATTTTTAGGTACTCCGAAATTTACAGTCAAAAAATAAACATTATGGGCAGTCAGGAATTGTCGGTTGTAGAATTTCTTTACCTGCTTTTATCTGCAATGCATTATGTATGTGTCTTTGAAGGCAAATGCGTTTTTAAAAGGTTGACCTGCCTTTACCAATAATGCTTTATTATTACGTATGTTTCTTCACAATATATGAGTTTTTAAAAGGTGTAAGTAGAACTATGACGACATTGCTGTTATTTCATTTTGAAATCTCCTCATCAATCGAGTTTTAAAACTTTGTTTGCCAGCTAGAAAAGATGAAAATGAAAGTTTAAAAAACCATATTTTTTCTTCTTCTTTTTTCTTTTTTTATTCTTCTTTTATTCTTTTTTATTCTTTTTATTCTATTTTATTCTTTTTATTCTTTCTTTTTTTCTTTTTCTTCTTATTCTTTTTATTCTTTTTTCTTTCTTTTTTCTTTTTCTTTTTATTCTAGGGAGATAGAGACCGTTAGAGTAGTCCCGCGATTGTTTCAGACTAGTTAATGATTTGAATTAAGATGACTTAAAATGATTTAAAAAATCATAATGTTCTCACCAAATAAGTTTACATTTGAAATTGTAGATTTCACTTTGTTTTTATTCTGTTTTTTAAATACATTTTCTTTTGAATACAAAAGATCGAAATTCCAATCATTTCCATTGATACATGTTCTTCTGAATTAAATTTTGCTGAGAAAGGAGACTTCAATCCATTTTTCAATCTCTCTTAGAAAAACTTCTTAATTGTGCATCTTTTTTCTTCCAGATAACTAATTCTTATCAGTTTTAGTATTCCAAATTACTACTCTCTTCCTTTTGTTAAACTAATCAAGAATTATCAATGGTTCATTAAAAAAATATGTTTTACTAAACGGATTTATAACTTTTTTCCTTACAGAAAAAAAAAACTTATTCATGCTTTTACCGGATTTAATCGACTTTAAAATTGAACCCTTTTCATCATACAGGTGTTAAAAAAATGCTAAAGCGTGAGTGCATCTTTTAACAGGCACACCCAGAAAATGTAAGATATCAGAAAAATAAAACCAGGAGAATGCTGAAAAAAATAAACTCATGCTAAGATAACAAGGCAAATAATAAGTTAAAATTCCTAATTACTCCCTGACTACCCGTACTGATTTAATTAAATTTCTCCATCAGTATAATTACTGCTATCTAAGAAAGAATTTTTCCTTTTCTTTTAATCCATTTTTTCAGAGGCATAAAAAAAGTACTCTGTATATGGCAGATTTTAGTTCCCTTTTTTTCTTATTCGTTTTTAGTATGAAAACCTAAGACAGAGTCTAAAAACCGTTTGGCAATCTGAGAAAAAGGGGGTGGGGTTGATATGTGTTAGGTGTGAATCTTAATTACTGATTTATTTAAAAAATATTTTTAGAAGAAAAAAAGTTAAGAAAATAGGAGAATTAAGATTTACATTAAAGTGAAAGTTTACCATTTTAATATATTATCCAAAAAAAGCTTAATTCTCATTTATTTTTATATATTTTTTATAATTAGCAAAATATGAGATAAAAAATGAATTATGAATTAATCTTTTTAATTCAAAAAAAGCATCAGATTTACAAGTAAAATTGTGCAATTTTAATGTAATTTTCCAAAAAAAATCTTATTTTTTTATAATTAACGGACCGTGAGATAAAAACTCAATTATAAATTAATATTTTTTTTTCATTTTTTTAAAAAAGAGCGAAATTATTTCATCTATTTTATAATCAAAATAATTTTTTCTTGCACTAAATAGAAATGTAGTTTACAGTCTTTGTCTGTATAAATTTAAACAATTCACTTGATTTATATTTAATTAAAATAGCTAAATTGTAATTAAGTTTTCAAAAAAAATATTTTAATTCCTTTGAAATCACTTTTCAGGGCTTAAAAAAATGTTATTATGAGCAGCTAATATTCTCCACGTTAAAAAAAAATTCTTAATATAATGCCACCTGTTTTGCAGTTAATTTTTTGAATAAACAAATAGAAATATGATTTAAATCATGTCAATGTATTATAAAATTTATTAATAAAATTTTTAAAATTACCAAGTATTGTACTTTAAATTATATGTAATAGATATAATATACAGTATTGTAAAATAAAATATGCATTATATATACTGTAATATATTTTATTATTAGAATTTTGTAATTTTGATAGAACCTTAAATGGAAATAGTAAAACTAATTGAATACATTCTATAATTGGAAATAACCTTGTCTCTTATCAATGCTATTGAGGTGTTTTGGTCATTCGTTTTCATGTATACACCTAAAAATGGAGCCCCCCAGGGTCGTCTCGAGATGAGGATGAAATGCTTACGGCATGGTTATTAGATCTCGCCACCCTGCAAGATGCACTAATAGGCTCCTTTGATTGATGATTGAACATACTTCCTATGGGAAGGGCTATATCGTAACCGGTGATAACCTTTAGAATTCAACCACAATTACCTCCAGTGTTGCTGTTTCAACAATCCGGTCATTCAGTTTGATAGTTTATCCCGTGTGCCTCAATTTGGGTCGAAGAGTCTAATATGACTAAACATCTAAATTTTAGATATGAATGAATTTGGAAACCAGTCGGTCATAGTATATTGACCATCTGTCTGTTAGGTACTTGTACATGCATATAAACAGGTTCACTCAAAATCTCCTCAACATATTATATTTGGTTAGAGATTTGTTGTCGTTGTTACTTATGGCACTTACCTATGGGCAAGCCCTTCGCTGACACAGAAGCATAATTACCCCGAAATGAGCGTCTCTTGTTTTTGAAGTAGGGCCAAATAGAGAAAACAGTACGACTTAGCTACACACTCATCACATTTGCTTGCACAGCCCCCTTTTACAGGAGGGCATAGTCCCACATCTCACAGATTGCCCACAGAAGAATAACCATGCCTAAACCAGGATTCAAACCCGGAACTCCCAGAACTACCTCTGTACCAGAAAGCTGGTGGTTTAATATCTTGTAACCAAAAATGCAAAAGTACTCTGTCAAACATTCTGAATATGATCGATTAGTTAAAAAAGTCATAAATGTGTGTTTGATACTCTATCTAATAAGCATATTCTAACGATTAATCGTTAAAAATAGCTCAATAATGTGCCCTTTTTTTAAAACTTACTTATTCGCCAACTGCATGTGGCTAATAATAGTGGAGTTACAGTTATTAGGAAGAATACGAGAAATATATGGGGAGACTAATAACACCGGTTTTCATGTAAAGGTTGGATATACTTATGTAAGATTCGGCGAAAACCTTATATATCTGAAGACAATTTGAAAATAACAGTTTTTCTTGTACTAGCCTGAAATCTTCAACATCAGACACTCTTAAAAAAGATTGAAAATATGAAGAAAATAAGAAAAATATAATATTGATTAAACCTCTTTACCATTTCTCCTTGTTCTAGTTTTGCGTTTTGAACAGGATAAAATTTTTGGTGCACAAATTATGAGGCCTAATTCAATTTATCACCAAATATACATTGTTCGAACCATTAAAAAGATACAATCTTTTCTTCGTCAAAACCCCTGATTTTCTTCTTTCTATCCAGAAGAATTCCTTTTTAGTAACTCGAGAGTTATTCGCATCCTCGGAAAAACTCCAGGAAGTGATTAATAATCTAAGGAAATTTTCCTGTATTTTATCTGTGAAAGATAAAAATATTTTCCGCCTGGAATACTTTGGAACTAATATTTAGAAAATTAATGATTGAACTGTGAGTATCACTAAGCCATATTCTATAAGAAGAAGTTACTTATACTTAAGCTCCTGATTTATTTATTTATTTTATTTTCAAAGTTTTAGGAAATTAATGATTCATTTCCAGTTTGATTATGCAGTTGCCAAAAAATGAAGTAAATAATTATCAAGCACTTAAATCAAACTTTATTATTTGTTGTTTTCTTGATATTCTTTTGCTAGCGCTTTTAAAAATATATTAGTAACTTCACGATTAATGTTATGAAAAATATATTAATAATTTATAATAAGCGAGTGATTCATACTTCTATTATTGAAATTCTTTTTGATGATTATTAAAAGTGACACTTCTATCAATTAAAAGTTATGAGAGAGTTTTTTTTTTTCATAGTAACGTCGATTTTAATGTTAAAGGAAAAACCATCATGAAGATTTTTTCTACTTTAACATTAATTGGCGTCATGGAATTTTGTTATTTTATTTATTATAAATATATTATTTTATATTATTTTTATTTTGGAATTTTGTAGTCAAACAATGGGCTTCAGTCATATGAAGTGAACATTAATAATGATGCAAATTATCGTAATCGTTTTTTTTTTCAAATTTAAGGATTTGTTGAGAGAAACGTCTGTTAAAGGATGCCATATCTTAAATCAGTATTAATCTGAAATTTTTAAATTTATCAACCTGCATATGAAATAACATCTTATGTTTAAGTTGTTAATTAGTGATTTTTTAGGTATTTATAATGCAAATATTACCATTCAGTTACTTTAAAAGTATTGTATTAAAACCCATTTTTTCCATATATTTAAGTTGAGCAACCATTTTCTATCATGATATACTCAAGAATCAAAAGTCGGTTTGACTGTCAAAACAAATCTTAATTCATCTTTATCAACAATCCTCGATTAGTTGATTCTTAATAATGAAAGACTATGGGCAGAATTAAGGCCATCGCTAGTAGTTTTTCAATATCGTTATACAAACATCATTTTAAGATAATTTTCAAATTCTTTTATTCTCAGAATTTTTTTAAATAATGGGACTAAGAGGTGTATTAAAACCATCACCAATAGTTTTCAAAATCATTACACAAATTAATTTAAAATTTAGTTTCTGAATGACATAGTAGAATGTATAATGTAGGGTGTTCATTAATTATTGTCGGGTTTTCCGTACCTCATAACTTTCGAATAAAAAATATTTCGCAAAAACCGATTACGTATTCGTAAATTACTACTCAAAGAATTTCATTAATGATATTTAAAGTGCACTAAAAACTTATATTAAAGCTTGCACAATTTGCACATTGTAGGCATTCAGCTGACGGTGGTTATAGATAACGTTCCATATTGTCGTATGTGGCATTTGTAACTGCTCAGCTGATTGTCTCGTTGATTTTCGTGGAAAACGAGTAAATGTTTCTTGCATGCTATTGGCATTTTCCTGCGAAGAGCTTGGTCTTCCCGCTCCCTTTCGGTGTAGAACGCTACCAGTTTCCTCAAAGAGTGTTAACCAGGGTCTGATAGAATTATCTGAAGGAGGATCTTTCTTATACGTGATTCTGATGTGACGTTGAGTAGTTATGACTGATTTAGTTTCGGAAAACCACAGTACACACATTGCTTTTTCTTGCAAGGTTGTCATTTTTTATTTATGACGTCATAATTACCCAGACTGCAAAAGGGTTAAGATTATATTTTTGTCACGTAAAATTCTTTGAGTTATAATTTATGAATACGTAATCAGTTTTTGTGTAATATTTTTTTTATTTGAAAGTTGTGAGGTACTGAAACCCCGACAATAATTAATGAACACCCTGTATTATTCCGACGCCTTTACATTGACACATTACTATGAAACATTTTTAATATCGAAAAACATTTTACTATATCTTCAAACTAATAAAGACTTCTGTCTGAAGATATTCCAAGAAATTCAAAGTCACTTTGATCCATAAAACATCATTTTGATCCCATTTTATCACGAATCTGTCATTCGCAGATTTTCTGGATAGAAATTAACTTATGGTAAATAAAAGTTTGGACAGTAAATTTCAATATTAACCCTAGAATGCTGACCATTCGTCTCCTGGACGAACGCTTACGAAATAACTTTGACTATTCTTCCCCTATAACGGTAAATGGATCGTTCTACTCAGTACATTTATCTGATCTTAGGAACTACAGATGAGGACATACCTTTTTTCCGGAAATATTTCTGCTTGTAGTATATCCAGAACAATAGTCGTCTCAGAGACGAATGGTTATCTGTCCCGTTAGTATTAAGAAAGTATTTATGTTTATGTTTGGAGATGTCGAAGCGTTTTCACGAAAAAAATTTGTGGGGCAGGCCAGAAGCTATCCGGGAATTATTGAAAGAATTAAGTGAGGAAAATAATTCTTCTTCTGAGAATGAATCGGAAGATGAAGATTTTATTGAAGTTCTTTTTGCTCCATGGATGCAGAAGCGTCTCAACATTTCAGCTTTGCCCCGATCAGCAAGGACTATTATAAGTGAACTTCTAAAATTGAATTTGAGCATTCGACGACCTGAACAATCCGACTTTTTAAAAAAAGAAAAAAAAGTGTGCATTTTGTCCAAATAATTTGCGCAGAATGACGCACAATTTTTTTTATGTTCAAAAGTAATGTGCGGAGAACATCACACATATATGTATAAAGATTGCTTCGAAAATAAATAAATAATATTTTTTTTCCTACTTGACAATCAAGAGCTATGAAATCATCAGCAGATAGTGTGCTTCTATTTAAATTAACTTTAAAAATTGATTTTAAATACACTTCGTCTAGGAGACGAATGGTTATCATTCTTGTTAGTTTTTTAAAGTTTCCTTTCTAGGGTTAGATGTCATCATTCATTCAATGCATAAATTCTTGTGCCTCCAATTTTATAGCCTCCATTAAAGGTATATAATTTTCTAAATGGATTAGAAATATACATCTCAAAAGAGATATCGTCAGACAAATATATTCTTTTGTATTCTAAAAACCTCAATTTTTGTTCCAGTATTGCCGAATTTATTACCGAGTTACTAACTCGGTCGTCATTCCTGTGGATCAATAAAAAAGTGTTTATTTACTGTGAGACTCAATAGAGAATCAATATTGCAGATTATAATACCGTAAATCGATCATTAATATTTTATACATACTTCGGAATTTTTTTGCAACTATTTCATTATAATAACAAAAGCTAAACGTTTCTCAAAACACCAATAAAATAGTAACAGGATATATTTGCAAGTGTGTAATTAAATTTAATTTAATAAAGGAAGGTTTACAAATTATTGGATGGATAATACTAAGTCTCCTAAGTTTTAAGTTAAAATTGGCGATCATTTGGCGATTATTACAACTGTCCAATAAAGCTGTGTCTGTTGCTATGTTTTAAGATAAATGGCGAAAGAATTTCCTCCTTTTTTAAATGACTAAACAATATTTAAAATGAAAAAAAAACTTTTAAAAATAATATTGCTTTAGCTGTTGTCATCAAAATATTTGAAAATCACTATTTCATGACTTAATTAAAGAACGGAAATAAATTTAAATGATATTTTTAATTATTAAGCCAATCAACAATTTTTTTTTCAATTCAAACGATATTTTTATAAAATGTTTACCTGCATTAATGTGATAAAGGAAAATAATTCACATCTCAAAGTAATATTTAATATGTATTAAATTCCATGAATTTTGATCGACAATTTACTAAGAATATAGTAGCATTTTTACCGCAAATACAATAAATTGATAGAAAAATCAAAAATGAATACTTGAATGATAGAATTATTTATTTCAAATTTTTTGATAGTTATATTTGCTCTTTTATAAGAAAAGTCATTCAAAGGTCTAAATAACATTTTTAAAAAGTGATTTAAATTTTGATTAATTTGGAAATATTATTTATCATGACATAAAATCTTGAATTATATGAACAAAAATACTAAAAAGGATTGCTATCAAAGAAGTAACATAGAAAAATAATCAATTCCTAAGAGTGACAAAGAAAAAAAATTAATTACTTTTTGATAAATAATTACAATTAATATAAATATGTATATAAACATGACAGAATCTCAATATTAAGCGGCAAAATAGGAAGCGAATTGTCTTACCAGGCTATCAATGTCCAATAATTAAAATTACTTTAAATGATTGATCAAAAAATTATACTAGAGTTGGATTTTCAACACCAATTGAGGATTCAAAGCCAATTGTGACAACACAAAATGCGTGATTTTTCTACGCATTGGGGAATGCAATACAAATTAGAAATTTGTAATTTTCTTTATTCTGTATTATTTTAATTCGAAAGTACTTCAAAATGAAACAAAATAATCGATTAATTAACAATGTTTAATTTTAAATCCATCAAATAGTGTGAAAATAAATAAAATCGTTTAAAATAATCGGTCGGAAACATGTTAAGCCTAACATCGTTAGTGTGCTGGAATAATATGAATTCGTTACTTATTTGGTGGCGGGGAAATGAAGATTTTTGGCGAGAAAGTTAGTTTTCAATTAATTAATAAAAAATTAATGAATTAATATTCGACGAAATTGTATTAACATCAAATGTCATCCCCTACAAGTTTAGACAAATTTGCGAGAACTTGATTGGCTGAATAAAAAGTATTTTATGAACGACTGAAAATTTGAACAAGATATATATATAAATATAGGGTGATTTAATAGTAGGAATTGAATGAATAGTTAGAAAAGATTATTCAAAGATTAGATTTATTTCAGAGATTAAAATAGTTAATAATTTTTCTTAGAAAATAAGTAGGTATTAAATAATATATTATTTCGAATATTTAGATTTAACTTTTGATTTATAATTGACTCATAATAGTGGACGAGCTCAAATTTAATTAAAAATTCTAAACTACATTAATAATCAGAAAGAGTAATTGGACGAATAAATTATCTGTAGAGATCATGATTATAATTATTCGTTTGTGAAATGCAATTCATATTTATAAATAACATATTATAACAAATATTTGCAATTTATAATTTATTTAAATTATCTATCAGCTGACACACTGGCATTGAGCTATCGCCTCTTTCCTGTGATCTGGGTTTAATCCTGGATTCGAGTCCCGGTTCGAGCATGGTTGTGCTCTATCTGTGAAACGTCTGAATATGATCCACTATAAAAAAAGGGATTGTGCTAGACAATGGGACGCATGGAGTAGCTAAACCGTACTCTTGACCCTAATTAGAGCTGCTGAAAAAAAAAAACACTCACTCGGCTTAAAACGCTGATAGATTTGTCACTGGGCTGGTAAAGTGCAATAAGTCACAACACAACAACAAAATGCTAACATACAATTTAAATGAATAAACTGATAGGCCATGATTCTTATATACTTAACAGTTGCTGGTATATGCTAATTAAAATATTGTGTTAAATACCTCAGAAATTTTTTTACACCTTTGACAGTTATTAAGCTACCTCTGTTATCGCTTGTGTGAAAATACTTGCTTATTTTAAAACAAAAAAGTATTTTTTTCAATTACTGAAAAATTTTTTTTTATTTTTCAGATATTTATTATAAAAGTATTTGAATCTTGTATTTGTTTTATCCATTTATGAATATTTTCTATGAAATCCTTGAATTTTCTGTTTGCTATCTTTAGTTCCAAGTATTTTATATACAATCATTCAATTTTATAATTTTTCATGCCCCTCCCCCCTTTCCCAACAACATGTAAAATGTTTTTTGAATCTAATATTCGTAGTTAAATGTACATATCTCAATAATTTTTAGAGAATAAATTTATGTTCTTAATTCTATACATCGATAAAAACTTATGAAAAAATACCAGCATTGTAAACAATGTATCTTAACACATTAATCTTCGCTAACGAGTTTTCTCGTGTTTCATTGCACGAATTATGTTTTAATGCGGTTCCAATTAAAATTAATTAAATGTGCTAATTAAAAATTAGTAAAACTGTAATACTATGAATAATTCTGAAAAAAATGTTTCAATAAATTTAATTAAATTTGAATGTCCATTGCCCGAATCAGAGAATATATTTTCCGGAAATATTATTGCAAATGTTATTTAAATACGATTATAATGCAAAATCTGATAACAGAAATTATTTTGTTACGAAACAACACATCATCTGTTTAAAATCAATAAACTAATTTTCCTAGCAGAGAATCCGGAAATAGCTAGCCACAAATACAATAAAGAGCTGGAACCAAATGGGGAAAAAAATCGCAAAGATATAACTGAAACAATGGATTGTTCATTACAGAGAATAAAATTCCTAATGGCGAAAAGCGAAACGAATAAGCGGTTAATAAAGAAAAAAAATTTAAAAGGTAAGCGAAATAGAAATTAGAAAAAAAAAGTACTTTAAATTAAAGCTTTAGTTGGAAGATAGAAAAAAAATTATAAAATAGAAAGCATGCATTCCAAATTTAACCAATAGAAATAGTTCTATAAAAGAATTTAAAGTGTGTATTCTTCTTTATTTAGAATATCAAACGTATTATTATAAACGAATGCATAATTATAAATATGCATTAAAATAATATTTGGAATTAATTTAAATTATGGAAAATATTTACTAGCATACTAACCAGTACGATGGTGATTTATAGAGAGGCATATAAAAAAAAATTCAAAAAATAACGTTAATTATTTTGTAGCTGTTGGCGGGGAATTTCTTCAGAATCCGTTGTATGTTTCTTAGCAAAAACTTTGTATTAATACAAATATGAATTACTTATCATAATACAGATAAATAGTGTGTGTTGTGACTAATGGCACTTGCCGCGGACAAGCCTCCGATGATACGATGAGCAGATTTTAAGCCTAAGATATGCGTCTCTTTGTTTTACAAGTAGCGCCATCTAGGGTCTAGAGTACGACTTAGCTACACACATGTCACTACCCTTTTTTAGAGGGCGGACTACATTCATGCAAATTCATTCATACATCTCAGATCGTAATTTAGACCTGCAACAGAGGACGATCACCTCTGACCCGGTATCCCCCAGTGATATTTCTCTCGACATGGGGGACTTTGCGACCACGACAGATTTAACAAGCGCCAATCGCCACACACTCTTGGGATCTTTTGGCCGGTGAGCTTCGAGCACGTAACCTAAGGAGTAAGAGTCCAAAGCTTTACCACCCAACCAGGACATCCCGGCAATGAAATAGTAGCATCAAATAATATAGATATGATTCTCTAATGATATAGCAAACTTGAAATTTGTTTAGTTTTAATAACATTAAGTAAAATGAAATAAATTTGAATTACTTTGTAGAATTTATATTACATATTTTACATTGTTACTTTAATAGGCAATAATGTGTTAAAATAAACAGTATTTAGCATATAAGACGTAATAACTAAATGTTTTAAAGTGAATTTCGATCATTATATCATTATATTATTTTTAATATTCATATATAATAATACAAATATTCATGATTTTTGATATTCATATACAATAATACAAATATTCATATATATATTTAATATTCATATAATCATTATATTATTTTTAATAACATGTTATAGAATAAAATATATTATAGAAGAATATGTCATAAAATTTAAAATTTTATGTTTAATAATTAGGCCAAAAATTATTCAGAAGTGTTTTTGTAATTTGCTATTTTAATTCGTGTTCTTGTAATAGTAATTAGTATTATAATATCAAAATATTTTTTAATTTGAAAAAGTAGTATATATAATACAAAATTTCTTGAAACTAATTATATATATATAACCGAAATCAGAAAAAAGACAAATTGAATTTTAAGTTCGTTTAATTCCATTTGGGGAGGCACGCATTATGTACAAGTAGAATAAAAACGAAAAAAAACAAGGCAAAAGCGTCTAAAGAGAGTAAAAGGGACGAAACATTTATCTCTGGTCTTATAAACCAAGATATTCTTATAACTCTAACACGTGGGGAATTCTAAAAGGAATTTTCACACATGTTGACCTTAGCTTGACCTTGACAAAAGAAACACATGGATTTTCTAAAAGAATCTGTTTACACCATCTATCATTCGGCACGTGTATTTGATGGCTCAAAATTTGACAATGATTCAACTGATTTATTAAATAGAGAAAATGGAATGGCATCAGGAAGTAAAAGAACATTTTAGAATGAAGTTACTATTGACTAAATGAAGACAAAACTTTCGAAATTAACTACAATTGACATTAGAATTTAAAGTATCATTTTACACACACAAACACGCACACATACACACAAATATATATATATATATATATATATATATATATATATATATATATATATATATAT
>JAOUZG010017540.1:842689-854758 GCA_026289955.1 Argiope argentata
TGGAGTTTACGTTCTCAGCAGTGTGATTCCAAGACGACAAGTGCCCATGAGGGAGTGACAAAAGTAAAACGGAAAGCTATTCGAAAGGTTCAATTCACGAACGAAAGCGGAAGTGCTCATTTCTGTGTCTGGTTTCCAAGAGAGGGGGGGTCTCAAGACATTCATTGCCGAATTTAACTGTTTCGAGGTTGAGAAATAGCCACACGGGGGTCGTTGTCCAGTAGTATATTTCATTAAATCGGAGACAAAGAAAGTTTTTTTTTCTTCTTAAGGGGTGTTCTAGTGAAAGAGCTACCTGTTGAGCTAGACGAGACGCAAGAAAATAGGAATTGGTGGATGTATGGATTTTGATAAGAAATAGAATGTTATATATTGTAAATAAATTATATATGTTGTAAAATAAATATTGTAAGGGAAATTAATTCGAAATAAGATTAAATTAATGCATTTAAATAAGATAATAAATATATTCGTAGTAAAATAATGCGATAAAGAAGCTATTTTTATTCGGAAAAGCTTTTGTTTTTATTGCATTTAATTTAAACTTCGACATTCCTTTATTTAACTTCGATATGGAACAGAAATCAATAAAGATTTTGTCAAAAATGCATTAACTGTGTTTGGAAACAATTTCAAATATATATAAAGATATATTTAAGATTTATTAAAATTCTTTTTTTAAAAATATTTTGCTTTCTACAAGGTAACAAAATCTGTAAAGATTACGTTTAGCAGACTGTAGATTTCTGGTTCAGGATTGATTAGCCCTAAAAAATCGTGTAAATCCTTCGGAGCAAAGTGTCTTCTCCATGTTGTGATGTAGAAACTCGGAAAGGTGGTGCCAGCTCAAGTACCATCCTCGTCGTCTGGCAAAGATTCAATGTTACCAGGTAAATCCCAGAACAGCCATATTGTTCCTTTAAAACGGAACTTTAATATAATTAAACTAACTAATTTTTTCAAAAGTGAAAATGTTATTTAATTTACAAAGATGCAATTTGTCTCTATGATATAAATATTTCTGTTTAAATACTTAAAATTAATCAAAAGTATTATCAATAACATTATTAAAAATAATAAATTATCAGGTGCCGTCCTTGTCGTCTCACCATAATCCAAAGTTACGAGTTCCATCTTGAAAAAGCCCTACTGTTACTTTAAAACTGAACATTAATATAACTAAACTATCAAACTAATTTTTGCAGAAACGGAAATGTTATTTGATTTACAAAGTTGCAATTTGGCTCTCTGAGATAAATATTTCTGTTTAAATTCGTAAAATTAGTCGAAAATATTATCAATAACACAGTCATAATAATCAATTTCAAAAAAATAATATACAATAACATCAATAACTGTATTTGGCACAAATACGAGTACAGTAACAATGTGGAATTATTTTTACATTTGGAAGTTAACCGATTAATTAAAAATTCAATATATATATTTTTAATTCCACTACTTCTTATCTAACACTTTCTTGGGCAGTAGAAAGATTACATCCCACCTCTGATATCTTATAGATAACACACCGTCAGATAATAGAAAGACATCCTTCAAAAAGGTTTTTTAAGGCGTTTTGTTAGCTACCAAGCAAATAATTGTGGAGTTCCAGATGATGTGGCCTTAGCTATAGCTTGGAAATATTAAGAAGTATTTTAAAGAAGGTTCCCAACTATAGAAGATGTAGGGAAATGCTGCTTATAGGGACAAGAAAAGAGAACGCACAGCATGTGTACAGAATATGATATACTTTTGTCTATTTTAACATCATTCTTATCTTTTCACGGCAAAAAATCATTAAATTGAATTTTCTTTGTGATTGCATAGGGTTTCATAGAAATTTCTTATTCCTGAAATTTATTTCCGTAAGAATAATATTTCTGAAAAATATATTTCTGTAATAAATATATTTCCAAAAAATATACATCCGTAATAAAACTTAAAAAAAAATACTTTTATATACTTTTTAATTGTTAATAAAACTTTAAAAAATTGGAGAAAACTCAAGAGAAATATATGGCCCTTGAAAGGGTTGTATTGTAAAAATCTCCTAAAACTTTATATATATATTTAAAAAAATTGGGATTGTCAACAAGAATAGTTTAAAAAACTCCAAGCGGATATTATATTGTCAAAAAACTCTTTAAAATCAAAATCTTTTTTAATTGAAATTTCAGAATAATATTTAGAATTTTTGAAAATATTCGTGTTAATTTCATGTTTTTATCAGAATAAAAAAATATTTAAAATAATGTAACAAAATATTTAAATAAATTAATAAAATATAATTAATAAAATAATTTAATAAAATAATAAAATATTTATAAAATAATAAAATAATTTAAAAAAATATTTTAAAAAAATTAATAAAATATTTAAAATAATATTTAAAATAAAAAATTATTTTATTATTGTTAAAATATTTTTTTTAATTTTTTTAAAAATATTAAAAAAATATTTAAAAAATCCTTTAATGAAATAGAAACAAGTTTAGAACAAATGTATAGTAAATATGTCTTCATATTTCTTTTTTAAGAGTACACTTCCATAAAGTGTAAAAATCAAATATGCTTTCATGTCTTAAATGGTTCAAAAGCTTTTAATTATCTTTTAAAATAACAATTAAGTATTCATTGAATTATTAAAATATTTTTAGTTACATCTAATTAAAAAAGAAACAAATTAGGTAAGGATCTATTTACAGAAGAGAATGATAAGTAAAATTTGAATACAGAAAATAATGTGTGCATATATTGTGAATTCAAAAAGAATGTTTTTGTTCTTTTTTATAATCCGATTTGTGGTAAAATATTTCTACAAATAATATCAAATATTATAATTTCTTTTATAAATTAATTATTGGGAAAATAAAAAAAAAGTTCATTACGTGTTTCATTCGAATATCTCGTACAAGTTTTATTTATTTATTATTATTATTAAACTCGTACAAATTTTAAGAATTCATAATCAAAAGATTGTTGTTCATTTAAAAAAAAATTCGAGCTGTACCGATATGATCATGATTAAAATTCTAAAAGGTTTTCATTATATTAAACAGAATAAAAAGACAGTCTAATAAAATATGCATTGCTGAAAAGAATGTTTAAAAATTTCAAGATCTTAAACTTTTAACACTTAAAATCCTTATTCTGCTAATGGGTTTCAAATTCATTAGAAAAAGGTGAATTAACCAAATAAAATGTAGGGTAGATAAATTGTTAGTTAATGCAATGAGGGACAAATTATCAATTTTATCGAGTTTATTTAAATTTTTAAAATAACTAATTTTAATTTATTTTAATTTTACTTATTTTTCGCCATGGTATTTAAGTTTAATAAAACTGAAAATATTATTTTAACCAAATAGAAATTTAGTATAAAATTTTCACTATGTTTCATAAGAAGAAAAATATAAAAGTTATTTAATGGTAAATATTTTATGAAACCGGGATGCTTTTATATATTTATTACATAGAAAAACAATAAAAAAAATACCCGTTTATAAAATTGAATGAATTTTTTTTCAAGTTGTATTTAAAACTTTCAATTTTATCTCAATGCGAAACATTCTAATTATATTATCTCTTTCAAAATAAAATTCATAATCACTGTATTTTTGAGACTAATTAAATGAGTAAATTGTTTATAGCTAGAAAAACAAGATACGATTTCCGTACTTAAAACAAGTATTTAGCAATTGTTCGATAGTTAATTAAAATCTATTAAAAGTATTCTGAACCTCCGTAAGTTAATTAAATTTATTGATTTTATTTTAATCACATTTTAATTATATTTGTAAATATAAAAAATAGGCTTTTACCTTGGATGTAAAGAAAAATATATTTAACCAATTTTATTAAGTTATAAAATTTAAAAGAAATTTATTCAAGTAAATAATCAAGGATTTAAAGTTATCGTGTTGGCTATCATTTTAAAAAGACTGAAATTTATATCTAAAAAAATGTATAAAATTAATACAATATTAAAAATTTATTATAAATAAATAAATAAAAATTTTATGAATAAAATTATAATATAATAATTATAAAATTATTTTAATTGATATTGGAAAAATTAAGGCTTTAAATTTTTCGCCAATGTTATTATTTTTAAAGATACAGAATAATTAATATTTAGAAAAAAAAACAGTGCAAAATTATAAATACAAATATTAAAGTAAAACCATAATAATAATTTTCCAAATATGATAATAAATAAAATCATAGTATAATAATTATAAAACTTGTTTAGTAAAAAAAAATTGGTACAGGAAAAAGATAATGTTTTAAATTTTCCTTCATTGTTATTGAAAAATTAATACTAGAAAATGAAACCGTATAAAATTATAAAAACAAATATTAGAAAAGAATTATTATATTATTATTAATAATAAATAACGTAATAAATACGAATTTTAGAATATAGTTGAAATATTATTAATAATAATTTTATAAATATAAAAATAAATACAATTATAAACACAAATATTAAAGTTAAAAATATATAATAAGTAAATAAAAAAATTATACTTCATCCATATTTTATTCAAAAAAATTCTCTTTCTTATTTCTTTTTTAAATTTTTACTATTTTTGCATTATGTGTAATGTATATGAGCATAGACAGCATGTTAACAAACAGAATTGAAGTGATATAATAGACTAAGTTAAATAAGTGCATTTTATACAATTACTGAAATAAATTTTTTAAGAAGCAAAGGTTTAAATATTGTATTAAAGCTTTTTCAGCATAAAATAATAAACAAATAAATGGAATACCACTAATCATTAGCATTATTTTTTTTCATACTTCCAAAAATTGAGTACTCTTCGTTTTATTTCCATAATATTTTGTTAGTGATGAAAAACACAAAATTTCCGATTAAGCATTGATATTTACTATAATAAAATACAAGAAATATAAACTCTAATTAGAATTATTAATCCTAAATTTTTAAAAACGTCATCTACATATAATAAATTAATAAAATATATTTAAAAATAAATAAACAAATAAGGCAAATAAATAAGGGTGGGTTATTTTTTTTAATGTTTTCAGTATTTATATAATGCATATTTAAATGAGCTGGAAATTATATTTGTGATTAAAGGCTACAAAAAATAAACAAAATTCTTCTTAATAAAATTATTCAGCTGAAGACAAAGTCTTGAAGTCAATATTTTCATCGAAGAAATAACAAATCAAAATATAATAACTGAAACTACACATAATTTATACATGTACCATGTTAAATTCTAAATTTCATGTTTTCCCTTAATTATATACAAAATGAGTGGTTATAATGAATGGTTAACTTCTCCTACACAACATCCTACAACTCAAACAGGTGAACGGATTTCTCAAACAGGTGAACGGATTTCTCAAACAGGTGAACGGATTTCTCAAACAGGTGAACAGATTTCTCAAACAGGTGAACGGATTTCTCAAAGAGGTGAACGGATTTTTCACAAAGGTGAACGGATTTCTCAAACAAGTGAACGGATTTTTACGAAATCCATTCACCTGTTTGAGAAATCCGTTCACCTCCGTTCATACGTGAAATCTCGAAAAAAAAATCTAGTTCCAGAATGTCCAATAGAGGGTGTCTTCTTCAGAAAAACATTAAACTGAACACAATGAAAATGGAATACAGAAACAATCATTAACATTTATTGATTAATTTGAAATCATCTTGCCTTCCGAGCGCATTAAGTAAATGTAAGACAAAAAATCGCATTAAGCTGCTTAAGAGGAAAAAAACCAGTTGAGTTTTCAGAAACAAGAATAAAACTTAAAAAAATTCAGAAACAAGAATAAGAAAGAAATTGCTCAAGAGGAGCAATTGTTGATTGCGTCCAAATTGATATGGGGAAATGCGTTTCATATGACCACCTTCGTTCACCTTCAAAGTCGATCGAAAATGTGTTCATCAATATATTGTAACTGATCAGTTCTAATGCTTCTAACATGAATCATTATGGAGTTTCCAGTTTTTCCCGGTTTTCAATTTTATTACCCATAATTCTTTTTCAAAATTGATAACATTATTGCTGTATTCCGTTTTGGTCATTCACTTTGTTATACTTAATATTTTTGTCGAAAACAGCATCCTCTGGTGGATACTTCGGAATTTTTTTTCTAAGTTCCATTAACGCTTCTCATGTATAGTATTCATATACTGAATTTCGTTTCAATCATTTTTCGTCCGTTCATTTTTTAGAATTCGGTTTATAGGGGAAGTTTAATAATAACCATGTATATATTTATGCATAATAAATGCGTTGTGAAAAATGTATAAGCCTCAAAATGATATAAAAATACGCTATGTTAAATAAACATATTTTTACTGTAACAGTAAATATTAAGGTGACCAGGAGCCTTTAAGACCTTTAAAATGACTTTTTGCAATTTCCACCTTCGAAATTTGAAATTTTACGGGCATTATGAGTAACTCTACAGGAGATGACACACAAAATTTTTAAGTATTATATCACTTTACTTATGAGTTAAAGAGGTTAATAAAATATAATATTAGCTATAAATAAAGTTTATAAAAACGTTCCAGCCGCTCCAAATTTGTTCGAAAGCTCTCCAAATTTTAATATTGTTTACTCTAACGCTTTTGAAACAAAAGTTGGGATTAACCTTGAAGTTTGATTTCAAAGTCTCAAAATTACTCAGTATAATAACTCAAAACTATTTAACGTCTTTAAAAAATCAGTAGTTTTGAGTTATTTTATTGGTTAATTTTGATATATATTGTACTCAAATTCCAAGAATAATCCCAACTTTTGCTTCAAAAGTGTTAGAGTAAATAATAATAGTAATTGGAGCACTTTCGAACAAATGCGGAGCGCCTGGAACGTTTTTTATTAATGTTATTTATCGCTAATATTATATTATATTAATTACCCTAACTCATAAATAAATTAATATAGTGCTTTAAAATTTTGTGAATCATCTCCTATAGTGTTACTCTTAATGCCTGTAAAATTTTGAATTGCTGAAGTGAAAATTGCAAAAATTCATTTTAAAGGTCCCTGATCGCCTTAAGGTGTTAGGTTAACTTTTAAAACAAAATTGCAGATTTATATCACATCATTCTTTGTAAGTATTCCGAATCCGAATATTCCGAATTTATAGCTAATATTATATTATATTACCCCCCTTATATTATAAATAAATGAATATAATGCTTTAAAATTTTGTGTGTCATCTCCTATAGTGTTACTTATAATGCCTGTAAAATCCCAAGTCATTTTAAAGGTCCCTGTTCGCCTTAAGCGGCACAAAATATACTCTTAAAATAAATCTTTGAGATTCCAGTCATTTTATTTACATAGATCCTACTCAGACGTCCTTAATATGGCCGTAAACCAAATTTTCAAAAACTTTGAGCTACCACAATTTAATGTATTTCATAAACAAATAACTTCAACTTTATTCTATAAGATAAAATATGGATAGATAAAATATAGACTACATTTTTCTAATGCATTTGAGAATGACATAATAATATTTTCAGTACTTTAGTCATTGAAACTAAAGCAGAGTTATTTATATTCAGAGAGAAATTTCAAAAAAATAGGAAAAAAAAAATAAAAAGATTTTTGAAAAGCTTCTGATGAAGTAGTTTACTGCAGACGATTTTTGTCCATGAATGTCGCTTCACTTCACTTTCCCCGCTGTCGCAGAACGAAGGAAGAGAGTAATTACCAAGTTTCGTAGAAGAAAAATAAAACGTAGAGCGAAGTGGAGATAGAATTTGAATGAGATAAATATGGAAAGAAATTTTTGAATGAAACTTTTTTTGAATATTATGCTTTATTTCTGACCGTTGCATTAGCGTATATATAGAAAAGTGATCTAATTTCGTTTTGAATGATATTTTATAGAAAAAAATTGATATAATGTTTGCCTACTTTTCATTTAAAAAAATTGAGTAATCAAAATTCGGTTTATATCTGTCAAGATAGAACAAGATATTGAATAAAGAATGTTATTTATACTACTATTATAAATGTGAAAGTTTGGATGGATGGATGATGGGGTTCAATCACGCCAGAATGGATGAAGGAAATAGGGTGAAATTTAGCACAGAGATAGATTATGGTCTACAAAAGAACATAGGCTAATTTTTATTCCGGCTAATTGAGTGGTTCATTTTTCATTAATTAAAAGCTATCTTTTCCACCAAAAAATAAAAATAAAAATCTGAAAACATCTGCCTGAGCTTTTCGAATCGTTTGTTTTTTTTTCTTCTATTTCCGGTATTCTTTTAACATTATCTTATCTAATAGAATTCTTTGTGATTTATTGTAGAATTTTCTGACAGACAGCCTTTTTCATCACAACAAAAAATTAAAAAATATATATAGCCTTTTTATTTTTATTTTTCTGTTTCCATTTTTCATTTTAATATTACCTTACTATTCTAAAAGGAAAGTTTATTAATTTTTTTTTCTTACGCTGATCTTGTGTTAATATAATTCAATATTTCCTGTTCACTTCACTTGGTTTTTTTTCTTTCTGTACATATTCCTTTTGCTTTTTTTCATCATTTTCGATTAAATTTTTAACGTACCTTTAAATTTTCAAGAACATAGCTTTTAAATAGTTTTTTCCCCACGCTAACAATGTTAGACGTAAGATGTTTTCGACCAGTTATTTCAAATGATTCTGTTTATTTTAGTAGTGTATGATAAATTTAAAATTAAACATTGTTAATTAATAGATCTTTTGATTCCTTCAGAAGTGCTTTTGAATAAATATAAAATATATAAATTGAAATAAAAATTTTCTAATCTGCATTGTGTTAGTCCAACTGGTGCTTAAAAGTCACGTCTTTATGTTGCTCCAATTGGCGTTGAAAATTTATGCATGCATATGGTTTTGATAAAATTTTACATTGTGATTAGACTGTCAGTTCTCACATATAGACATCAAAATTTCCACGCGTACGAAGTCGCGGGTAAGAGCTAGTATACAATATTATTAATTTAACAAAAAAATACTTATTTTAGGATTATAATTTGAATTTATTTATAAACTTATTAATTACAATTTATTTTTATATTTTAAGTAAAAAGGTATACATATAGGATGTCCAATATAATCAGTAATTAATAATAATTAATTATTGTCAATTAGAAAAATTCTTTATATGAACGATAAATTTATATTTCATGTTGCTTTGGGTCAATCATGGCACTTCTAAATTAACAATGTTTAAAAATTTTCTACATACCTAAATCTTATTAGTTATATTAATAAAATAATATTTGTACATTTACATTTCTTTCCTCCTTCAAGTTATGAAGTTGCTAATTTACTATTAAGTAATTAGTAACTACTAATTATTATTGCTTATTAATACTTCTGAGTTTGAATGTGCTAACCATTACTAACTATGAAGACTTAAAAAGTTAATTGGAGAAAGTTTGGTTATTTGATGTGAGACTCTCCCTCTATGAAATTGTTTATTGACTTCAAATAATGAAAAATAAGAGTTAAATAACTTGTGAAATTAAAATTGTAATTCCTTTTTAATTGTAAATATACCAAAAAAATTATATGATTAATGTAACAAGAGGGCCTGAATAAATAATTTTCAATTGGTAAATTTTGTTCCTAGATTATATCCATTGATTTAAACTACATAAAACATAATTCTTAATGCAATTAACATGTAAACATAATTCTTAATGTAATTAAACGAGACTATTTAAAGTACATTTGGAAATAGAAAATCATGCTTTTCTCTAAAGTCTATTGTATAATATTCAAGAAATGAAGAATCAATAAAATTCATCATTTTTAAATTTTATTAAGGTAAATAGATTCTATGTACAATAATAAAAGTATAAAGTGACAAAAGTTTAAAAAATCAGATCGAAATAAATGTAATTTTTTACAAATAAATCTTTCAATAAAAGAATTATAAATACAGACATAAGAAAAGTCTTTTTATTGTTTTTCCTATTGAAAATTTAATTGAAACTTGTTTTAAAGCAAATACAAACAAAATCTTAATAATAAAAAGAAGATGAAAAAATGTCCTTCAAAATAAGCATTTTATCGCCCATGTCCTTTGTCCTTTACTTGGGATACTGTTAGAAGAATTTTTCTGCAATGAAAATAAATCGTCCTTTCTCTTCTGAATGTCAAATTTTTCAAAAAAAGAATTATTTTAGCCGAAAACAGAGTTGGAGACAGTAGTTAAAACCTATAGAAGTTCTTTTTTTTTATGTTTGGCTGTCATCCAAAATACCAGAGGTCCTTGGAGACCACAGAATACTCTTCAAATAATTCTCTGCAATAAAAAAAATAATGGAAATCCTCTGTTTTCTTAATTGCTTCTGAAATTAATTTTCAAAAGAACTAGAATCAATTTAACAAGAACTTTGTTGCCGTTGCTTAATTTATGCAAAAATGCAGAGATTGCTTGAACTCATAAGTGCCATAACGAATAAGAAATTTACAATTATGTTCTTCAATATAGTTAAAAGTTGCATTCTTACAATAACTATTTTTTTGTATGATAATGAAATCATATTCATGCACATTGTAATATTTGAGAAGCAAATATTTCTTTTTCTTTAATTCAACTAAAAAGGAAAATTTCAGACAAATTCCAATTATTTTCTTAGTATAATTGTGGAGTTTATAGTTTTAGGTAGTGATTTTATATTATTTTAACAAAAGCGTATATTTTTTTCAGTCATTATTAAAACCATATTAATTACAAACTTTTTTTAAGTTAACCTTGATATATATATATATATATATATATATATATATATATATATACTGTATTAATATAACCTGGCTATATAGCTATATGTATAGATAATAAATTCGATTATATTATTCGACTAATTGATGATTAATTTCTGAAAAATATTATAACATATAATATGAAAGATAAAATATGAGACATATGAAGATATTCAGGAAGTGATTAAATTCTCATCTCGAAATTCTATTCAAAAAAATGAAATTAATAAAAAAATAAAAATAGTAAAAGGCAACTAATTTTGATTTAATATACTTACTCAGTTCAAATAAATATTGTAAGGGATATTGAATTTTTTTTAATTCAATACTTTAGAACCTGAATTTGGTTATCTAGTTCCATCCAGATGTAACAGTATTTTGCGTAATAATATATTTCAAAAGTAAAAATGCGTTTTAAAATGCACGATAATATCTAGAACAAGATTACAGACTCGAAATATGGCATAAAATTTGACCTAAAAATCAAAAGTATAATGAATGTTACATGATCTAAAAGAATTGTTTGTTGAATGTTGAACATTCATATTTATAGATTTCTGATATTTCATCATTACCATTGAATATTTTATCTGTATTTTATTATGAAAGCAGTTTTCTTTTGGGCAATTTATGAAACTGCTATCATTTTTTGAATAAAGTCAAGTCAAGTTACAACAACGGATAAAAAATTTTGTGATAAGATTACTCGGATGATTAAAGGCATTTTTGACCGAAAACTTTGCAATCGATGACCGAGACGGTATTCTAAATAAAAAGCCGTCCCCAAAACCTATTTAGACCTAAACTGTGAATGCGAGTATTATGCTATGGACATTAATGGCAGTGTGCCAATTCTGAAACCTTTAATGATCCCACTTCTTTGGACGTTCCAATAGTAAGGCGAAACTCGCAGATACTTTGTCCACAAAGATGATATTAAATCATGTGGTTTGATGAATTCGCCCTATTTATGATAGGCGAGGTAGTCAAAGTTTATAAAATACCAGAAAAAATCCCGTTCTGAAAAATATTGTTGAATTTGATTCAGAAATATAAATTTTTAATGAAGGGATGAGATAAGTTGAAATAATTCTCATTAATTATCCCAAAATCGGAGATTAAACCATGTATGCCCTTAATCATATGGGATGAACAGCTCCATCCTTTATTCTCACTTTATTGCTGAGAAATTCTTTAACATGCATACTCAGATCTTAATATAGAATGTATACACGGGTCCTAAAATAGAAGGCATACTGGGATCCTAATATAGAAGGCATACTGGGATCCT
>JAOUZG010017540.1:855536-872644 GCA_026289955.1 Argiope argentata
GAATGTTACTTCCCGTTGGTATGGAATATATTCTTCACACATGAATGCTACTTCCCGTTGGCATGGAATATATTCTTCACACATGAATGTTACTTCCCGCTGGTATGGAATGCATTCTTCAAACATGAATGTTACATCACGTTTTTATGGAATGCATTCTTCACACATCAATGTTACTTCCCGTTGGTATGGAATGTATATTTCACCCATCAATTAGATACCATGGTATTAGATACCATGGAAAGTCAAAGTCAATCCTTTTTGAAAACGTTGGGAGATTACTTCTATTGTTTTCTTCTTGCCTTATTCTTTATACGTTGTTCAATTCCTATTATTAGCTAACGCCCACCCTATATATATACATATCTTGCTTAAATTTTCAATCGTAATAAAATACTTTTTATTCATCCACTGAAGTTAAAATAATTTTTTAAAACTTATAGTGGATGATATTTTATGTTATACAATTTTTTCGAATACTAATTCTTTAATTTTTTATTAATTTATCAAAAACTAATTTTCTAGCCTTTATAATAGTGTTTTTATAGTAGTTGTAATTGTTAGGTTGGTATAGCCAGGTTGGTAGGGCGTTGGATTCGCATCCCTTGTGCTGCGAGTTCGAACCTGGTCACAAAGGTCTCCATGTCAAGAGATACACCACTGGGGTACTGAGTTAAAGGTGATAATTTTGGGGTGCTCAGGGTTCCTTACACTCAATATCTACTGCACCCCTCCTTGCGTTGTAAAGCGAAACACAAGAACTACAATTTTAATTATTTAATAAAAAGTAACTAAAATAAAAAATGTCCTAACTTCCTAAATTTTTCTTAATGTCGAATGTATACATTGATTTTATAAGATTGTTTTTTATATTACTTGTTATCTCTTCAATATATTTTGAAATTGTAATATAACATTCTCTCTATAGAGATGAGTTTAAGCTGAATTTCCTAAATATGTCAGTAAAGTATTTTGTCTGGATATGCACTTATCAGATTTAAAAATTGTTTAGCAAGCATTTTAACAGTTAAATTTAGTGTTTCATTACCAATTCTTGACAAATATTTAAAAACGGTGAAAGATATTCAAGGATAAGGGTATATACCTTAAAGTATTGTGGCTAATCTCTATTTATTTTCCCAACGATTTTAGTCAACATTATGCAGGTCAAACTTTTATCTTATTTCATGGTTGCTCAATTTATTATCTTTTTAGAACATGATGTTGTTATGGGGATGAAATTTTTGTCATCAAAAAAAATCCGTAGGTGAAAAATAAAAATGTGATTATCTACACGAGCATCTCAAACTATCAGATTTTAATAACGTGTTATCGTTGCATTTACAATAGCTCTGATTTTAAAAAAATAAGATAATGACTACAACGAATAAAACATAGAAAAATGTCATTTTGAGCGCGCGATTATATGAAATGAAATAAATAGTAAATGGGATATTTTTTTAAACAATAAATGCGAGACAAAGTTTTTTTTGGATCGTTTGCAATACTAAAGTGAGTCATTCGATGAAACGTTAAAATGAATAAAAATATAATTCAACTTGCTCGAGAACGTGGTGCTTGGACGTTCAAGAAATGATGTTCTGACACGATACATTGAAATATGCATAGCAGATTTCATTTTAATCTTTTATTTTACTGTCTATCTATAAGCAACTAAATTAAATTCCAGTTAGAACAATAAATTAATTTGGATTTTAAATGTTCTGAGATTTTTCAAGCAAGATTCATGTTTTTAACAATGTTGCATCAAATCAGAATTTAAATATTAACGATGCAAAATAGTAGAAAGCGAATAATATAAAAGAGTACTAAAACTGCAAACAAGGTTAAAACAGTTGTATAAAATTTTATAAAACTTTAAAAATACAAACAAAATAGAGCATCGCATCGCATCAAAAAAGAAAAGCTATATTGTCAGATTTTTTAGAAGAAATTTCTATAGCTGAATACTGAAATTTCAGTTACTTGCTGAACTTGCATTCTGCAAGTATATGTTGTACAGACATTTGACATTTCGGATGAATGTCACATTGAAAACATATTAGAATAAATTATTATTCAGTTGAATAAACTAAATAAATTGTTAGTTTATCTAAAAGAAGAAAGCATTGATCTCTAAAAAGGAACAATCCTAATACTGTCTCCTCTAATACAGCATTTATTTTAATTAATATTATTCCATTCTTTAAAACACGGTTTGTATTTTACTTATCATCTCACTATTCATCTTACTATTATTTTAATTCTTAGAATTAAATCAAAATTGCGATTTTAAATTTAAGATAAAAATCCTTTCAAATGGACCAAATAATTCATTTACCTTCTTTTGTTTAAAGTTCGTTGAAATTATTTCCATTAAAATCTTTTCGGTAAAATTGTTAAGCTTGAATTTCAATATAACTGAGAAATTATTCACTGGAAATTCTTAGTAAGATTTGGATGAAAATTGACTTCCATATTAAAAGTCTTCTACGAAATTGAATTTCTGTTTTAACGTTTTACCACTTTTAATACGCCATTAACATTATTTTAGCATTTTAACTTTATAATATTAACAAAGCACTTTAATTTTTTTATCACAGCTACACAGCATTTAATCATTAAAATATATACTACATCGTATAAAATAAATATTAAAATATTTGTTTTTAATTAAATTTAATGAATATTGATGTTAGAATAATTTGTTTAGATGTTTTTCCCAAGAAGATATTTATCTTCTAATATTCAAAAAAATATAAAATTTAAAATAATATTGTATTTGCATTGTAAAATTAAAATAATATTGTATTGTAATAATATTGTTTTTGTTATCCTTTCAAATTTTTAAGGATAAATTTAGTTTAGAAACCAAAAATTTTAAAGATTTGTTTGAAAGTATTTGTTTCTAATTAATATATTAAAATGTCAAAATAATAATTAAATTTCCCTAAAATTTGATGGTGACGTGTAAGATAAAACAATTAAATGGAAAATAATAATTGGAATTTGTGGGGAAGTAAATATTTAATTATATTTTTAAATTAAAAGAAATATGTATCATATTTTAATAAATTTTTTAAGGTTATTAGTATAGTTAAATTCCAATGATGATACAAATTTTCTTATCTTAGTTTTGATAACAAATTATTTAACAATCTGTTTATCAACTAAAATATAATCAAATTTATCATTTGCAAAATAAATTCTTTTTTTAAAATTATTTAACCTGTTAAAATACTGTTTAAAATAATGCTTATATTCCAATGTGAATGTAATTAAATTAATATTATTTCAAATCAAAACTTCGCTTATCAAAGTTCATACTTTTTTCAATAAAGTTTAAACAACATATTAATTTACTGAATAAATATATGTTCTTAATTTAACAAATTGAAAGTTATTTACATAAAAGCTAATTATAGTAAGAGGATTAAAACTATAAAATAAAAGAGGATTATTATTTGTTAATTTATTTCTTAGAGAATATGACTGTGGTCGAAACAAGATCAAGATGTTTACCACTTCTAATATTCTTTTTTTTTTCTTGTTAGCTTCAAAATCCGATCTTTTTTTTATCTTGTTCAAACTCATTTCACGAAAGAAAAGTAATAAAAAATACATGTCTTCCTGTATACATCTCAAATAAAAATCAGCTTAAAGCTTTATCTGCAAATTTTTACGATATTTTTTTAGTAGCAGCAAGAAGTTTGAGCCGGGAGTTGTGGATTCCGCGTCACAAAAACAAGATAAAAACTTTTATAAAAAAAATATTTTTATAAGAGAAAAAATTGTAGACTTTGATAAAAAAGGTGTTTAAAAAATTCGATAACACGCTTGATACAATGAAAATTGTTTTAAAAAAAACATTGCGAAAGTCCTGCTGACCTCTCAGTTCCAGAAAATAATAAGAGTTGAGGGAAATACGCCTTCTGCTTCAAGGGATATTTTTATCGTTTGTTGTACAGAAACAATATTGGTTAAAAGGAACAATTCCCATTTCTGAGATAATTAAACCAGATAAAAAATAAAATTGAAAATGACTAAATATAACGTTGAATTTTAAGAAAGTTAAGCTATTTTCAGATAAAATGTATTATAAATTGAGCTTAAAAGAGAACTGCAGCATCAACATAGTTTAAAATGTTACAATTTATCCATTTTTTAAATACAGGGTGTCCCAGAAAGATCGAATCAACTCTGCACAGCCAGATTCGTTGTTTGAAATACTAATAAAATGTCCAAAAATTTGCATCTCTATGACTAGTAGTTTCCAAGAAAAATAGGAGAGAAAATATTTTATGCTATATCCGGTTTACGAAAAAAAATCATTATTCAGTCGCTGGATTGGGTATCGGAGTCCTGTTTCATGGCCACCATGATGTCCAGATCTGACCCCTTTAGTTACATCCTATGGGCCTATGTAAAAGAATTGGTTTATCGAGAAACAGTGACTTCAAAGACGGACTTAATCCATTCGTCTCCTCAGTGCGTTTAATTCTGTGGACATTACGATGCTAGAACTTGTACAGCTAACCATTGCACGCCGTGCACATGTATGCCTCCGTTTGCGCGTAGAACATACTTGCATAAATTTAAATATATTTCTGTTTAAAATTATGCAATTACTGATGTTCATGTTTCGAATAAACGTTCTTTTTCGTAAACCGGATATGACGTCATACATTTTCTCTCACTTTTTTTTCTCGAAAAATGTGGGTCGTAAATAAACACTTCTCTTTGTTTTTGGTATTCTAAACAACGAATCGAGCTGTGGAGTGTTTATCCGGTCTTACCGGGTCTCTATGTATATTTATATTTATATTGTTTGGTACTTACAAATGAATTTGAATACTTACAGAATCAAGCAATGTTAAATGAATACAATTAGAGTTTTAATACATATTTAAAGATTAATTTTTTTAAAAAAATGTATTGATGATTGATATGATGCATGCATTACTTCCAATCGTGCAGATATTGTTTATAATTATAATTTTAATACATTTTGAGTTTAAACTGAGATTATAATATGGATGATATATTTCTTCCAATCATAGTATTATCAAAATATTACGGTGTGAAGTTTTAAAATATTATTTGAAGGTTAGATTATGAATTGAATTAATGAATTCGTAAGTTAACTGAAAAGATATCTGCTTTATCAACCTTTACTAAGCAAACTTAATAAAATGGCAAAGTTCAAACACATTGTAATTTGGGAGTGATCATTCAACATAATGTATTATTTCAAACTAAATTTTTAAATAGAAAAAAGTTTGTTACTCGAATTTTATAATAGAAATAATAGTTTGTTATTCTATTATTCAGTTACTAAACTAATGACTTTCGTTTCCGTTTTTTTTTTTTTTTTTTTTTTTTTTTTTTTTTTTTTTTTTTTTTTTGCAAAACAAGATAATTACTTGAACCACCGGATTCTGCTCTGTTGTTTTAATATAAGTTCACTATTTCTAATATTTACCATTTCTATTTTGAAAATAATTTTAATTATGACACCTTGGAGTACTGGAATACCATAGTTTCATTTTAAAAGATAAGAAAAATCGGTACTTACGTATTAGACCATCCAAATTTATCACCAGATTTAAAGTCGTTGCCAATGAGTTACTAAACCGCCAATTATGACAATCTGGCTGTGGTGTAATCCGTTGATCTGTATCGCCAAATTTAAATCTGTCACCAGTAAATTACGAAACCGTTGGCGAAGTTGGTCTAATATGTAAGTACCAAAAAACTTCAATAATATATCGTAGCCTTAAGAGTTTTACATAGAGAAGATTCTATTTAACCCTTCTTTGCATGATTTTTTCTTTTTTTTAAAAAAAATCAGGGTGATGTAACTAATGCTCTAGATTAAAGGAAAAATATTTAAAAAAATCTTGGTGTAAATAAAAATATGTATTATGTAAAAAACAATATGATGGAAATTTACATCATCATGCGTTGTCACGTATTTAGCTCAGTACTAAATAAATAAAAAAAAATATTCTTTACTAAATCTTCTTTATTCTGTATGATATATTTAATTAATTAATAATTATTATTAATAAATTAATTTCCATAAAACAATTTAAAATCTCGCTCATTTCTTCCAGTCACAACAAACAGCGGAATGACAAGTTGCAGGCCTGGTAATTGACAGTGACGTTTGCTATTTTTTGACAACTGCGTTTTTTTGTACGCAATAGTCGCTTAAAAAGTTGCCAGCAACAACAGATTTACAGTACAAGGGTTTTGAGTACCTTTTTTTGTTGACTAAATATTATGATGGAAATTTCCATCATCATGCAAAGAAGGGTTAAGAATATTATGTAAATGTGCATAAAAATATACGTTCTCTTTTCATTCTTTGAGTGTTCTCACTAAACTTCCGTGTTCCCAAGGAGAACGACTCTAACAAACAAAACATGCGTCCCAGAATTAAAAGGAACTGGAATTCCATAATGATATTTAGGAATTTTGGGGGCTTGCCGTAGTTTTGTCAAAAGGACGCTTAGATACCTTCAGTACGATGGAGCCACTTCATTTTTTTCCATAAATTTCTAGCTTATAAAATTAAATAACTATTAACCATTCTATCCGTAGACCACTGGATAATTTCTAAATCACTAGAGATTTTCAATTGGACAAATGCTGTAAATGAATAACTTGAATACTAATTTGATTTCTTAGGAAAATAATTGCTTTACTTTCCTTCCTATTTTCGAGTAATAAGCTGATATCTTGGCTCGTCTTTCTTGTGATCTGAGCGTCCCGGATCGGTCAGTGTTGTTCTTCTGTGTACTATCTGGGAGGAGGGTGAATGTGTCTTCCTGTAAAAGATATTGTTACAAGCGGGCGAACGCTAACGCTCGCTAACTTTGGCGGCGCGTCACAAGGCGCTCCGCGCCAGCCGGGTTGACTTGGTGGGAGGAATATTCTGGTAACCCCGAGTCAATTCTGGCAGCACCGCGTTTTCTCTCGGGAATCGCCGAAGCCTCTCGGTACTTTCGCCGGCTATATAAGAGGCGGATTGCCGCTTTTTGGCAGTGGATCTCTCTTTGGGAAGAGAAGCGTTTCGCTTACTTGTAGCTTTTCGCTTGTTATTAGTGAGCTGTGTTTGCGTTTGCTGTAACGCTGTGTTATTGAGCTCGCTGTGATTGACTGCTGCTGTGCTATACTATAGCTGTTTTGCAAACCGTGTTTATTGTGCGTAAGACTTGCATTTACGCTGTAAGTGACTAATTATTGCTGGATTGTGTTTTCTGCAGTTTTACTTTTTCAAGTCATCCTGTATATACCTGTAAATAGCTGTAAATAAATTTGTTTGTGCTGTCCTCAAATAAAGTCCATTCAATCCGAACCCGCTACGCTAAAAACGTAACAATATTATGCAAGTGCATATGACTCATATCATAGCTAAGTTGCACTCTTGGCCCTGGTTTAATTAAAAATAAGTTTATCCGATTAATCTGATAAAGTATTTTTTTTTTCATATATTCATATGTTTCATCATTTTTTTATAATATTTGATATACATTTTTTCATGTATAGATCAAGAAGATATTAAACAAAATTGTTGAATGGAAGCAAATCGTACGATTCGACGTTTAATGAAACAATGGAAATAGTTTAAATTTCCGTTCAATGATGAATTTGAAAATTAAGCATAAAAATATTTATGAAAATTGGGAAAATTCTAGAAATTATTGCACAAAATTATTCTCAATCCTTATGAATATTTAAAAAAAAAATTTTAATGATACAAAAATCAGTTTTGTGTAGTAACACTTTTGTATTTTATTGAAAATAAATACCTGAATTTTGCTTAAATTTTAATGAAAGATGTGAGTTTTAGTTGAGCCAATACTCACACTGCATTGAAAATGTTTAATAGATAATATTGATAAAAATAGTCACTCAATATTTTAATAAGTCCTCTGATGTGGTAGTTACTTATGGTACTAGCCAAGGAAAAGCCCCACTGATACATCAGCATATTTTAAGCCTAAGATATGTGTCTCTTGTTTTAAGTAGAGACAACTTGAGCCAAGAGTACGACTTTAGCTACACACTCATCCCAGTCGCTTGCACAGCCCCTTTTTACAGGAGGTAACAGTCACACATCTCACAGAAGAACAACAATGCCCGAACCGGGACTCCAAGATCATGATGATTAATGAAATAACGAGTATTATTCAGTCAATAAATTCAAATGTACCACCTTTTAAGCGTATAGAATCGAAATATCATTATAACATACTCTTTTCTTGAAACTCTTATCTCTTATTTCAAATTTTAAGAAATATATATCATATAATGTACCTAAGAATTCCCAAAGGAAAACCTGAAGTTGCTAGGCGTCATGGAATTTTGGAGCACTCAACTTTAAAGTCCATCATTTTGGGTGGTGGTATCCTAGCAACCATTGCAGAAGAATTTTTCTTCTTCTTTTTTAAAACCAGAGGAAGAGATTTCGGAAAGAAGAGTAGGTCAATTTGCTTCACATTTTCGATCACTGCCAGTATCAATCTTTTTCAAAATATCAGAAATCAGAAAAACTGAGCGCATTGATAAGTCCGTATGAATATCTCTATATAAAATGGATTATCGTTGTGGTTTTGGAAATATTTATAAGGGGGGGGTTGAGGTAGTTTATGGAATCATTTCTTCTCGAATGATAAATGGTGTAGCGTGGTGGTGATTTTGAGCATTCATCAATATCATACAAAAGTTAATGATGATGATGTCCAAAACGTATTTTTGGGTTCATATGAATAACTCTAAATAAAAAAAGAATACGGTTCAATTTTAAAATTATATATGAAAGGAAATATCTGTGTTGAAATGGGAATTGAAATTTTAGTCATTCATCAATAACATTCAAGTTTAATGAGGTTGAAGTGAAAACATTAGTTCATATGAAAATATCAATACAAGAAGAATTCTTACACGCATTTCAGATTATGGATAGAAGAGTTTATTCTACGATTATTCGTACGAAATATTTGTGGTTTATCATTATTAAATAAATTTAATACTACGACTCTTAAAGGTTTTAAACGGTTTACTTAGTATACAGTTTTGATCTTACTGTACCTTAGATTTGCAACTCCAAAATCATGTCAAATTTAGTATAAATATTAAAGCCGCGTACAGTTATAGGGCAACAATGTAATCTAATGGTGAGAATTAGAAAAACAATATTTCTATTTAAACAAGTAATATAAAAAATTAAAAACAATACCTTCTTTGGATATTAGGAAATTTTTTATGTTAGTTATTTTTTATTAAATAATTACAATTTTTTTTCTCGAGTTCCATTTAACAACGGAAGAAGGGGTGCAGTAGCTGAGCACCCGAATAACGATCACCTTTGACTCAGTATCCCCAGTGGAATAACTCCCGACATGGAAAACCTTGCGACCGGGTTCGAATTCGCAGTATAATATACGCGAATCCAAAGTCCAACCAACCAGGCGCACCAATCTTAACCTAACAATTACAACTACTATAAACACTATTATAAAGACAAGAAAGTTAATTTTTAATTAGTTAATAAAAAATTAATGAATTAATATTCGAAAAAACTGTATTAACATCAAATGACATCTACTACATGTTTGAAAAAATCCCCTTGAACTTGAGGGGACGAATAAAAAGTATTTTATTAACGATTGGAAATTTGAACATGATATATGTATATACATAGGGAGAACATGAGCTAATAGTAGAAATTGAATAATACAGCAACATTAAATTTTAAAAAAAATTGACTTAACAAGTTATCATCATGAAAGTGCAAAATAAATCTACTTATGTTTGATAACTAAATTAAAAAGTCGTTTTTATTTTATTTTATTTTATTTATTTCTTCGGGAAATTATGATTTTTTAAATTTTATGGTTGAATGCTTTAACAGGTTTCTTTATAAACACTTCAAAATGTTGTTTCTAAGTCTATTTATCAGGAAGTTATATTATTTTATAGATTTTCTTTCACATATATATTCAATGCTATATATTGAAATTCTATTATTTTATCGAATTTTAAGAGAAAACATCAAAAATTAAAATGTGACTCATATTTTTTATTCATATTTGGTAAATAGTTTCTCAAATGTTTTATAGTTTCTGAAATAGGTAGTAAATATTATATTTAATTAAAACTAATTTACACGTGTTTGATTGTTTCACAATGTAAAAAAAACATGGAAATTCCTTCTGAATACAAAATATTTAATGATTGGATATAAATACAGCTTATTTCTTTTTCAGAAACTAAATAATATATGTCTTAAAATATCTCTGAAATTTGAAAAAAAAAATCATTTTATATAATTCTGAGAGAGAAGATTTCTGCTTTATACTGTTTTTAGTAAAAAATATATAAATAAAGCAGATTTTTTTTTTCAAATTTCTTAAAACTTTCGCCACTTATATGGCATATTTTTATTTCTTTTCCAAACAAAACTTCAGAAATATAACGATCTTCTTATTTTTTTTAAATATATCCATCTCTAACGTAGTCGCATACCTTAAAACGACAAGAGACCTTTAAAATAACTTTTTGCTATTTTCCCCTTAGTAATTTGAAATTTTACAGGCATTAGGAATAACACTACAGGAGATGACACATAAAAATTTGATGCATTATATTAATTAATTTATGATTTAAGGTGGTTTATTTAATATAATTTTAGCGATAAATAACGTTGATGAAAAATATTCCAGATACTCCAAATTTGTTCGAAAGAATTCCAATTTTTATTATTACTTACTCTAACCCTTTTGTAACAAAAGTTGGGATTAATCTTTAAGTTTGAGCACAAAATATTAAAATTAACCAACGTAATAACTCAAAACTACTTACACTTTTTTTAAAAAAAATCAGTAGTTTATATATTATTGTATTGGTTAATTTTGATATTTTTTATTCAAATTTAAATAATAATCCAAACTTTTGTTTCAAAAGGAATGGAGTAAGTAATAATAAAAACTGAATTTCTTTCAAACAAATTTGGAACGCGTAGAGCATTTTTCATTAACGTTATTTATCGCTAATATAATATTATATTACCCCCCAACTAAAAAATAAATTGATATAATGCGTTAAAGTTGTGTATGCCATCTCCTCTAGTATTACTCTTAATGCCTGCAAAATTTCAAATTGCTAAGGTGAAAATTGCAAAAAATCCTTCTAAAAGTCTCTGGTCGCCTTAATAAAAAAATATGTTACCACATCCTCACCATCTGATATAACATTTCAAATAACATGACTTCACCATCAGTGGTTAGATAAGACAGAAAAATAACTTAGGTGTGATGACATTTTTGCGAGGAACCTCCATTTATCCCGTGCAAATGTCTTCAGTAAGTTTGACTTATCACCACAGATGACATCTCTTCAATGAAAGTCGATGATTCATCGCCAGCTATGACAACAGTCAACCGATATAACAGAAATATAAATGACATGTGTCTTTCCCCGCCATAGGTAAATACACTTCCTCGGAACTGAGAGATGTTATCTTAGCCGAGAACAAGTGTGTGTTGGTGACTTTTGTCTTTGATTAAAAACACTGGCGATGTTCATCCGGACAAATATTTTTGTCTGGTTTTCGAGTTGTATGAGACAGGAGATATTTCTGTAAGTATTGCTTTGTTAGGTTTCGGATTCTTATATTAGTCTTACAGACTGGAGTTTTGTTCAACAAAGCTAGAGAATCAAAGTCATATTAAAAAGTTCTTTTTGACCATTCCGTACTATAAGAAGCTGACAATTACCCTGTGTGTGTGTGTGTGTGTGTGTGTGTGTGTGTGTGTGTGTGTGTGTAACTTGTTCAAATTTTCAATCGCTAATAAAATATTTTTCATTCATTCTCTTAAGTTCAAGTAGATTTTATAAAACTTGTAGTGTATGACATTTGATGTTAATATAGTATTTTCAAATATAAAATCCTTATTTTTTTTTATTAATTAACCCTTAGTAGCCTGATTTACGAAAGTGATTTATTTTTAATATTACTGTGTTTGCTTGAGGGTCTAGATGAAGGGAAAAATAGCTAAAAAAATCACAATATTTATTTTACATATTTATTTAGAAAAAAACAGGTATCAATTTTGATACTTCAGGCATTAACGCCATAAATAAATCATATATACCTATGCATGAAATAATGCGAAACATTGATTGTTTTTATTATCGCAAGTATTTATATTCTTCGGAAAAAGAAAATATATCAAATTTGTATTCAACAAAACTTTTAGTAAAATGTGTTTACTTGTTCACTTTGCAGCGCGAGTAATATGTCATAGATAAAATAAAACAATAATGACATTTGATTTTTTTTTAAATTTCGTTGGAAAGAATATTATACAACAGTAAAATACGTACAGCCAACCTATAAAAAACTAATAGTAATGTGAACATTCGGTTTAAAAGATTGGTATCAAAATTGAAACTCTAGGTTATTAAGGGTTAATAAAAAATAAAAAAAACGTTCCCAAAAAAATCTTTATTTCCCCACCACCAAATAAGTAACGAATTCATTTGGTTTTTTCCACACTCTAATGAGGTTATGCTTAACATAATTTTGACGAATTATTTCAAACGATTCTGTTTATTTTCTTAGTGTTTGATGCATTTAAAATGAAACATTGTTGATTAATTGACTTTGAGGATGACTTTTGAAGTATTTCAAATTAAAATAATATAGAAGAAAGAATAAAAGGGAAAAATTCTAATCTGTATTACGTCACCCCAACTGGCGTAGAAAATTCCCATTAAGGGAAATGAGGTGAAAAATAAAAATTTTAATCCGTTGGTGAAAATTAACAATTTTATTATCTGCACGAGCATCTCAAAAAAATCAGCTTTCAATAACGCGTTGCTATTGCTTTCACAAAAACTTCAATTAAAAGAAAAAGGTAATGACTACACCAAATAAAACCTAGAAAAATCTCATTTTCAACAGGCTATTATATAAAAAGAAATATATAGGAAATGTTATATTTTTTAAACAATAAATGCGAGACAAAATTTTTTGCATCGTTTGCAATACTAAAGTGACTCATTCAATGAAACAATTAAAATGAATAAAAATATAATTTAACTTGCACGAGCACGTGGTGCTTGGCCGTTCAAGAAATGATGTTCTGACATGATACGTTGAAATAGGTATAGCAGATTTAGTTTTAATCCTTATTTTTATTAAATTAACCAGCTGAATTTGTCTTTCTGCAATTTAATTTTGAAATAATCCACTTTAATTCTATATTGGAAAATAAATAATTTATCGTCAATTTATTCATATATTTCCCAGATTTGTATAGAATTTTTATCAATTTAAGCTAATATTTGGAAATGCAAATATTTGACATAAAAATGGGTTTAGTTAAAAATGTACCTACTTTCATTACTTACATTACATGTGTTTCCATTTTAACTTTAATAGAAGAAATTACTTAGTTTTACCTTAAAATCTTTCTTTCTCTCTCTCTCTCTCTCTCTCTTTTCCTATCCCATTGTCTTATTAAAATATCGAAGTTTTTGATTAAAAAATACTCGCTATTTTATTTGTTGGTAAAAATAGAGCAATATTTAAATATTATTATTATTATTATTATTTCATGAATTTTTCATAACAAAATTATAACCGATATTTATTCTGAGAAAATTAAAGCCTAAAATATGACGGAAAAAAAGGATTTCACTTAAAAAATTTAAATGTTGAAATTCATTACTGAAATAAAAATCTATTGAAAATGTGTTTGATTGAAACACAAATGGTTGCTTAGCAACCGTATGAGTTGTATACATTTCTCAATCAATTTAAATCGTTTGAGCAAAATATCTTGAAAATCGTTTGCAAATTTTCTCAATAAAAAATGACTTTTAAGAATTTTTTTCCAAATGAAAGGATTTCTTTTTAGGAGGAAATATAAATTATTGTTCTATTTACTCCTTATTTTTGAATAAAAAGAATACACTTTTTGCTTTTAAGATATAAATCGAATAATTTCTATAAAAATAATAAAATATTTTTTTAAAAAATTACTTAATTTTGGTTTGATTAAGATGTGCACCCATTTAGAAATTATTACGTACACAATTAATGGGATAGGCATGCTCGACTAATTTTCTTATCAAATATTGGTTAACCGATATTAGCCTTAATTATTTTATATGATGTGATAAGCAATAAAAAATTCTTTTTCTGCACTCTCTTGTAATAGCTTGTTTTCTTATTATTTTCTGAGGACTTTATCAGATAATGGGAGTAAATTGCAAATTACTTAAGTTGAATTAAGCAATTCGATTACTTAATAAGATTCCATATTTTTATACTGAGTAACGTTTTACAATACGATTACACACCAAAATATTTGTGTTAAAAATAAGACTGGGAATGATAATCATTTTTTTAGTATTAATACATCGATAAAAGTTTATAACAGTTTTCAGAAAAAAAAACATTCATAATAATAATGGATTATTTGTTTTTTTTTTCCCTACTGGGTACCATTTTTTTGGTGTTTTATTTCTAAGAGAATTTTTATTGTGATGATGCTTCATAAGTGAACTATAATTTTATCGATATATTTTATTTTTCTTCATACCCTTTTAATGGATCATTATATTTTTTAAAAAATATATTGAAAGAAACTGATTTATTATAAAGTTAAGAATTCATACTTATTAATGTGTTTTCGACTTGGTACATTATAAAGTATATAAATATCATAATATTCAAATTACTTTAAATAGTTTGAAAAATATGCAAATTTTCCTACTGCGTACCGTTTTTCTTCATACCCTTTTCATGAATCATTATATTTTTTTGAAATATACTGAAAGAGTCTGATTTATTATAAAGTTAAGAATTCATACTTATGAATGTGTTTTTGACAAGGTACATTACAAGATACATAAATACCGTATTATTGAAATTACTTTGAATAGTTTGCAAAAAATTTAATTTAAAAATTAATTTTTATAATAATTAATTAAAAATAAATTTGCAAATTTTTCTTCGTAGATTGCTAACCATTTTCATCAACTGTCTATCAAAAAGCAAAAGAATATCTATTTAAGGATAGCAAACAATTCCTTAAAATCTAAAAAAAAAAAACTATGCTGTATAATAAAGTTTTTTTATATATATATAAACTAGTTGGCTTTGGCGAATAACAATCATTGGCATATTGATTATCTTTAATTTTAGATAAATTTCTTAGATATGCTTTGTATGATGCATGATGCAATGATTCTGACAAAAGTTGTTTAACTTAAACTATTTTACGTTATATTATTATAATCTTTCCTATGAAAATTCTGAATGGGGGTCAGTCCCGTCATGCCATGTTGCAATTAAAAACATAAAAGTGTGCGTCTTTAAACTTATAAATGTCACAATACTTATTTTTATCCGTCTAGCCAAATATTCAGTTACTAACCATAATCCTTTATTTTTAACTTTTAAGAATGGAAAAAAATGGAAGTAGTTGTTGAACCAACGAAATACGTTAATAATTTTAAGAAAGTAATAAAATCTATTCTAGGAATTATATTGATATGGGATATTATATTTAGAGATATAAACCCATACCCATTACTAAACTCAAAGCTCATTTGCTGATCCCAAGTCTTTACCCTTATCATTAAATTAAGTAAATTAAGCTGATTCCAACTTAACATACTGCTTCTGTACATCCGAATCCCGCATTCCTCTGCTACATACTTCAATCTGAGTTATTGATGTACCAATGAAAAACAATTAGAATTTTTTAAGGAAGCAATAAAATCTATTGCAGGAATTATATTGATATGGAATTTTATATTTCGAGATATAATCTCTTTATACCCTTTATTAACTTAAAGCTGATCTGCTGATTCCAAGTCTTTACCCATGACAATAAATTGAGCCGATTCCAACTTAAAACGGTGCTTACGTATTATATTGTTTTCGCCAACGATCGCCATTAGTTTAGTAACTCATTGGCGACAGGTTCGAATTTGGCGATAAATATCAACGGTTTACACCATTGACGCACTACCATAATTGGTGGATTAGCAATTCATTGGCGACGACTTCAAATTTGGCGATAACGTTTGGCGATATAATACTTAAGTACGCTTAAATCACTGCTTCTATACATCCGATTACTGCATTCCTCTACTACACACTTTAACCTGAGTTAGTGATGAGCCAAGAAAAACAATTAGAATTTTAAGGAAGCTATAAAATCCGTTCTAGGAAATATATTCATATTTAATTTCATATTTTGAGATATAAACTCATTATACCCATTACTAATCTTAAAGCTCATTTACTGATTCCAAGCCTTTTCCGATGGATAATCCAATTTAAACACTGCTTCTATACATTGTGATGTGATGATTGTGTGGCTATTCCAGCTTAAAACACTGCTTCTATACATCCGAATCCTGCATTCCTCTACTACACACTCAAATCTGAGTTAATAATGAACCAATGAGAATTTTCAGGAAGCTATAAAATCTATTCCAGGAATTATATTGACATGGAACTTTATATTTCGAGATATAATCTCTTTATACCCATTACTATACTCAATGCTCAATTGCTGATTCCAAGTCTTTACCCATGGCTATTCCAGCTTAAAACACTACTTCTATACATTCCAATCCTGCATTCCTCTACTACACACTTCAATCTGAGTTAGTGAGGAACCAATGAAAAGGAATTAGAATTTAAGGGTACAATAAAATCTCTTCTAGAATTTCTATTGAAATGGAATTTTATATTTCGAGATATAATCTCTTTATACCCATTACTATCTTCAATGCTCAACTGCTGATTCCAAGTCTTTATCCATGGCTATTCCAGCTTAAAACACTACTTCTATACATCCGAATCCTGCATTCCTCTACTACACACTCAAATCTGAGTTAATAATGAACCAATGAAAAACAATTAGAATTTTGAGGAAGCTATAAAATCTATTCCAGGAATTATATTGATATGGAACTTTATATTTCGATATATAATCTCTTTATACCCATTACTATACTCAATGATCAATTGCTGATTCCAAGTCTTTACCCATGGCTATTCCAGCTTAAAA